>JAOYSI010053211.1:0-25354 GCA_025775065.1 Hiodon alosoides
CGTATTTGCTGTAGGACGACGCTCAGTTTGTTTGGTGTATTAGCTGTTGCACGACACTCGGTTTGTTTGGCAAATTAGCTTTTGCACAACGCTCGGTTTGTTTGGCGTATTTGCTGTAGGACGACGCTCGGTTTGTTTGGTGTATTAGCTGTTGCATGACGCTCAGTTTGTTTGGTGTATTAGCTGTTGCACGACACTCGGTTTGTTTGGCATATTAGCTTTTGCACGACGCTCGGTTTGTTTGGCGTATTTGCTGTAGGACGACGCTCGGTTTGTTTGGTGTATTAGCTGTTGCACGACACTCGGTTTGTTTGGCGTATTAGCTTTTGCACGACGCTCGGTTTGTTTGGCGTATTTGCTGTAGGACGACGCTCGGTTTGTTTGGCGTATTTGCTGTAGGACGACGCTCAGTTTGTTTGGTGTATTTGCTGTAGGACGATGCACGGTTTGTTTGGCGTATTAGCTTTAGCATACCGCTCTTTTACGTATTAATGGAATCATGCCGCTCTGTTTGTTTGGCAGAATAGCGGATGTACACACTTGTTCGAGCTAACCTCAGGTCTGTTACATTTAAGGGTTTGCTTCTCACCAGGGTCTCATCGGCCAGAATGCTGACAGAGGATGGAGGCACCCGAGTACCTGGACCTGGACGAGATTGATTTCACTGATGATCTAGCGGTGAGTATATGGGAACCAGTGCGAAACTTACACACACACACCCACGTACATATACCAGACAGCCTTACTAGCATGCCAGTTCCCTTCATTTGTTCATTCTGTTGATCCATTTACCTTATACCTGTATGGCATTCTGGATGTGTAGCTAGCTTTGGCATATAGGCACTGAAAACGGTTAGAATAATGATGGCTGCTCAGAAAGAAAAAATGAATTGTTGTTTCTACTCTGTTACAGTATTCAGTAACATCACTGAAGAGCATTCCAGAGCTTTGTCGAAGAAGTGACTCTCAGAGTGAAGAAAAACAAGGTAGGCCTACAAACCATCCACCCTGCCGCCTATATCAATTCTAGTTTGATTTCTTTAACCCAGGCTGTATGAAACAAACTTTTGGATTTATTTAAACCATTATTGTGTTTGCTCTCAACGTTGCATTTACATTTTTTCCAGTTCCAGCCATAAACTGGTGTCGCGGCCCATCCTCACATGGGGGAAATGGAATCAAACCCACCGGCATCGCAGACGCGCATAGCAAATTCAGGCCCGTCAAGCGAGTCTCCCCTCTCAAGCACCAACCTGAGATCTCAGACAGTGAGACGGACTGCAAAGCCCCGCCCCCTAACGCAGATGGCAGCAAGGAGGAGGCCTCGGACAAAGCGCTCCAGCCTCACCCATCCCGCGGTGATGGTCGGGGATTCAAAGGGAAGGGCGCGGGTGGTGGAAACGCGCTGTTCGGAGAGCTGGAACATTATGATCTGGACATGGATGAAATCCTGGACGTTCCGTACATCAAGTCCAACCAGCAGGTGGCAACGCTTCCTCGGTCAGCCGCAGAGAAGAGGGCATCGAGCGGAGGCCTGGGTGCGAATGCGTCCGCCCTTCCTCACCCCGGGGAGACACTGGGGGGCGTGGCACAATACTGTGTCCTGTCGCCTGTAAAATGCTCGGACGCCCGAACGGCCAGACCTGTGGACGCTGACTTCCTCCGGCAGCCAGGCGGAGTCCACGTTAGCCACGCTCACGGCCCACGTGGCTGCACTTCGGCTGCTGACGCCACCAGGGCATACCCAGACTCCAGAGCCCACAAGCCAGGAGGCGGCCAGCCCACAGTATTCCCCTTGCAGGGCTGCACCGCAGGACAGCCGGACAGAGGCCGAGCTTGGGGCAACCATAGGGGGCAGGGGGAGTTTGACGAGGAGGCCAAGAAGGCCCAGAACATCATCAACATCGTCCGAGAAGGGCAAATATCTCTGCTGGTGAGTCGAGCAATGTATAAAGTTATCCCCCCTTGCCACTGAATTAGTCCTGGATGTCACCGTGTCATTAGCGTTATTGTTGTTCTTTTATTAACCCCCCCCCATCTGCTCTGTCACCAAACACAGCCTCACCTGGCTGCAGATAACCTGGAGCTCGTCCGAGACGAAGACGGGAACAACCTGCTGCACATCTCGGCCTCGCAGGGCCACGCCGAATGCCTCCAACACCTCACCTCGCTCATGGGGGAGGACTGCCTGAACGAGCGCAACAACGAGCAGCTTACCCCAGCTGGCTTGGGAATCAAGGTGAGCTGTGGCCTGAGTTGTGGAGCCACGCCTTGGGTCAGTGCAGGATGCAGAGTCACAGTATAGCGTGTAGTCGGTCTAGGGGGAGAAGTCATAGTATGTGGTGTGGTCAGTCTGGTGGGTGGGGTCAAAGTAAAGGGGAGTGGTAAGGGCTGCTCTGACCAGCGTGTCCCTGCAGAACGGGCACCTGGAGTGTGTGCGATGGATGGTGAGCGAGACGGAGGCCATTGCCGAGCTTAGCTGTTCCCGGGACCACCCCAGCCTGATCCACTATTCAGCACGTTACGGCCAGGTGCGTTCGCAACATTGTGACAGCGGTGCACCAAAGTCACAGCAACATCACTCAAAGCTACGGCGATGCCATGTTCTGCACACCATTTCCACTGAAAAATCCTAGTGAAATAGTTTTGGTTTTCATTAGGACACCTGGAGTGGATGGGGCGTTGTGTAACTTTGTTGTTGGTTGACTGTCGCGTGTACCAGGAGAAGATCCTGCTGTGGCTGCTACAGTTCATGCAGGAGCAAGCCATCTCGCTGGACGAGGTGGACCGCTATGGGAACAGCGCTGTGCATGTCGCCGCCCAACACGGACACCTGGGCTGCATCCAGGTAGCAGGGCCGTCTTCGGCAAGCAGGTGGCATAATGGTTAACGTGTAGCATGTGTAACCAGCAGGTTTGCGGTTCACTATCCCCAAACATTTTCAAGGTGGAAATTAAACTGCAGCAATGTCAAGCAATTCATCTCAAGCTATTATATTGGGATTTACGGGAAGGATATTCTCTTTCTCCATTTTAAACTAACATAAAAAACCAAACGGGTAATTGCGTTATAGTTTGGTTTTGGTAATGGTTTCGTTATGGTAATTCCCATTGTTTCCATGGGAGACTAAAACGAATAAATTTACATAACTGAGACCTTATTTGCAAATCAATAATTCCCACAAGAGGTTCTTGTTTATCAACATGTTTCCTGACGGGCGGGTTGTACTCTCTCAGGCTCAGTGATCGACTGACATGTGCCTGGGGAATGGGCTTCAGTACGCTTGCACGGAAAGTGTTTAGAAGAATAAAGATAATTTGGCCTTTTCTGTTTTTTTTCTTATTGGGCCATGATTATTATCGGTTGAGTAGGCAGATGCTAAAATGCCTAATAATTTCACATTTTCTACACTGATGGGGCTAGACGGTTCTGAAGGGCTTGCTGAAACCTACAATACCAGTGCACGGTTTTGATTCAACAACGTTTTTTTAGTTATTAAAAAAAGGCCTTAACCGCTATTATAAGCGGTTATAATATATTATATATAAGCGCTATTATATTATACTGCTGCCCAAATCCATTGATGTTCAATTGTTTTTGAGTTGTCATTTAAAAGATGTAGGTGCAGAGTATCTGCAAAACCCTGGCTGTTGTCTTTCCCAGACTCTGGTGGAGTACGGCTCCAATGTCACCGTCCACAACCAGCAGGGGGAGAGGCCCTCCCAGAGTGCTGAGCGGCACGGCCATGTCACTTGCTCCCGCTACTTGGTGGTGGTGGAGACCTGCATGTCGCTGGCGTCCCAGGTGGTGAAGCTCACCAAGCAGCTGAATGAGTAAGCATGACCTCACCCCACCCCACAGGGAGAGTAGCCCCTACACACCCTCACACTCCAGCCCACAGGGAGAGCAGATCCTTCACACCCTCAAAACCCTTCCTCACAGGGAGTTCAACCCCTACACACCCTCACACCCCAGCCCACAGGGAGAGCAGATCCTTCACACCCTCAAAACCCTTCCTCACAGGGAGTTCAACCCCTACACACCCTCACACCCCAGCCCACAGGGAGAGCAGGTCCCTCACACCCTCAAAACCCTTCCTCACATGGAGTTCAACCCCTACACACCCCACAAACCCTCACCACCCCAACTTCCCCACAGGAGGAGCTACCACTGCAGTAGTCTGCGGGTTCAAATCCCAGGAGTTGTATTTACAACTCCAGCGTATACATGTGCCTCTCTGTATAAGAGCAACACAGTGTCAAACACAGAAGCCTGTGGTCAGTTCACACGGCAGGGCGATATCTGTGTTGAGGCTTCACTGCGAGGCGATGACCGCGTTCAGGCCCCACGGCGAGACGACAACAGTGTTTAGGCCACACGGCGTGGTGATGACTCCTTTATGATTCCAGGCAAACTGCAGAGAAAATGGCCCTGCAGAATCAGGTCCAGCAGCTCCTGGAGTCCTCGCACGTAGAGGGCTCGCCATCTCAATCTGCCAGGTCTGCGCATATTATCCACAGCCAATCACCGCTGCCTTCGCCAATCACTTCTAACGCACGGATCTTATTTGCCATCAACATGCAATACTTGTGTATTAGCTGATAAACTTTGGTTCTGCAATGCTAACTGTCCCGACGATGAGATCGCCACGACTCCCTAGGGGATTCAACAAGCGATCCATGTTATCCCTGCACAGAAAGCAGCAAGAATGTCATTCTGTGTCATCCTAAGAACTTTTCCCTTTTTAAATGATTAATATAATAATAATCTTGTGTCCCCATCCGGTTTGTAAAATTCTGTTTGTAAAATATTGTTTCTAGAAATGTTTTACCTCCAAAGCGCACACAGGGCATCTGTACATACTTACAATGTATAATAAAAGTTTGACGTTATCCGTTTCTGTCTGTCTGCCAGTTCGCTGGTCTCCTCCACTGTGGTGTGGCCCGAGATGACCTTGACGGCAGAGCCAGGCCCAGGGGACGGGCGCTGGGTCCTGAGACAGCGGGACGTGGACTCGGACTCAGACACGGTGCTGAGACAGCTTCTGGGGAAGGAGATCGCCGAGAAGGTGTGCACCCAGGAGAAGCTGTCTCTGGAGTTCCGGGAGGGGGGGGCAGGGCTGCTGACGGGGAGGCGGGACCCGAAGCTGGCCCGGATGAAGCAACTCATGCAGCGCTCGCTCAGCGAGTCTGACTCGGACGCCTACCCGCCGGAGGAGTCCAGGCCTGAGAGGCCACGCCACTTGCCCATCGCCGAGGGCCGGAAACACAGTCTGCCCGCCGAGCGAAAATTCTCCTACGCCTACAGCACCTCCCGGTCTGCGGATGGCCACGAGCCTTCCTCTGACGGCGGCGACCACGACCATGAGCCCAAGCCAGAGACGCCGGGGGAAGCTCCTGATGGCTCCAGCGCCCAGAAAGCCGCCACGAGTCCCAAGAGTGCGCTCAAATCGCCCTCATCCCGGCGGAAGACCTCACAGAGTCTGAAGCTTAGAGTGACGTTCGACGAGCCTGTCGTCCACAAGGAGGCCCAACAAAACGACAGCAAGGGCGCCCACGGGAAAGAGAGCGAGAGGGGCGTGGCCCGGACTCCCACAGCTGCGGAACCTGCCGAGTCGTGGAGGCGGCCTTTTGGAACGTTCCGTTCCATCATGGAGTCGTTCGGTGGGAACCAGAACAGTAACAGCAGCCATGCCCAGGCCTCCTCCGTGGTCAAACCACCTGGCTCTGGTTTGTGTTCCCCAGGAAGAAAAACTACGGAAGCTAAAGCCAGTCAGGGCAGTTCCAAGTCTAAGGGCAAGACCAGTGCAGTGTAAAAAAACTAAGTGCCTTTAAACAAATGGGGGGTGGGGTGTTGTATTTCTGATTCTAGGACTTTATCTTCCTGTCTTCCTGTAATCCACTTAGAATTATTTGGGGGAGGCGGGAATATGCACCGTATCTCTTTTTTTAACAGAAAGACCACTTTCATGCACACCTATGTGGGTGTGCAGTAGCTGAGTCTGCTCGCTAATGTGCATTTTGACTCCGCATTGAATTTTCTACTGTTAACTTTTGATACCAAGGGCGGTTAATGTTTTGGGTTTTGGTTACTGCATCAGTGAAATTTACTAACATGTTTTTACCCTGATGGTGGTTTTTTATTACCATTTAAAAAAAGAGAACTCCTGCACAATCCAAAAAGACTGAAGCTTGTCACAGGCAGCATGTGGAAATGTGGGGGTATAAGTGAAGTAAACAATGCCTCATTGAGGGCTACCTATATGGTATATTTTAACAGCACCATTGTGAATAGTGATTTGATCATAACATTTCATTTTAAAATTGTTGTTATTATTATTATTATTGTTGTTGTTATTATTATAGCTGTTAATGACAACAGCAAGCCACAGCAAACAAGCCCGTTTGGACAAGCATGGCGTGAAACCAGCCAACGTGACTCAAACGTGCCTGCTGGAAACGTGCCTGCCTCTGACGGCTGCAACTTGACCGGCCACGCTGGCTTTTTAGTTATGTTTAATTCCTTTATCCCCAAGAATGGTCATTGCGTAAGTTTCGTGCGTTGCGATGCTTCTTAAGTTTTTTTAAAACTTTTATTTTATAACCTTTTGTGTAAAACGGAATAAAATAAATCATGTCAAATATAATGGACGCATAAGCGTTAAATGGTTTCCTGGTTATTCCTACCATATTTTACAGTGAGGTACAATGCATCGGCGACATTCTTTTACAGACGAATGTACGAAACACAAGTTGCACTGGAGTAATATACGTTAAATTAGAGTTTGAATTTAAATGAGAATTTATATGGGTACCCAAAAAAAAAAAAAAACTCGGTGAATGCTCGCAGTCTTATTAGGCATGAACCCCTCTGCATTCTGGGTTATCCGTGGAACGTGTTGTAGGACAAAAAATAATGTTCACCTAATATAATCGTTCGGTTGACGTCCGACGAACACAATGGCGATTGTACACTTGACATTACTATTAGCAATGCGCATGAACTCTGAAAGACTGAACTCTGATTTAAGGTTTATTTTAATTTGACTCCAAGTTAAGACTTTGGCATGTGGTTTAAAAATATTTTAATCGATATTTACTTCATGGGACCTTACAAACCACTCGACGCGTTCTTAAATTTTGGAACTGCACGGAGTTTTACAGCACATCACAAACTCTAGGTAGTTGTAATGTATATTTTATAAGTTCAATAGTAAGTCAATACTTACTCGCCTAAATCGTCACGGTCTGTGTACAGCGCCAACTATTAACTTGAGCCTTCGCGGATTCTAATGACACTGTTACAATGAACCGGAGCAATAACTAGGGTGACGTTGTAGACAGGTGTAATTTTTATATTCACGTTAAGGTTCATTATATCTCTGTTTTGGACGTAAATTGTTGCCATGTTAACCTTTCGATTTTCTTATTTGACAATCACCCCTCCATTTTAAGTGTATTTCCACAATAGAAAAGCCTAACAAGGTGACAATAGGCTGCTGGAGTTCATCATCTGCTGACCAAACCTGCGAATTATCATACTGCATTTTTATTTGTAACGGCATGCAAACATTGAATGCAGAAAAAATGGCCCCTATGTGACTCGTTAAATAACTCTCCCAATATGTAAAAAAAACAATAACGCAATAATCTTGTGTTTTCATAGGTCTGGGCTGAATTCAGTCATGTTGTTTTACAATTCTTATTTTTATTTATTTTATTTTAAGACAGCCAGTAAAGAGCTCTCTCTTCATTACAGGTTTCATTCATGTCAGTATTAATTTAAATGTTTAAAGTTTTCAACTTGGTCATTAAATATTTAAAAAAATCTAGTCAAATTGTATCAACTGCAAAAGACGAATCTTCATTTGAAAACCAAGCAATGTAGAATCTCCAGTTTTCACCGTGGATTACCAGTAGATAATTTCACTGAAAATCCTATAGGGTGTGTTTGATAGTAAAGTCAGGTTATGGTCATGGTCTTCTGAAGAAAAATAAAGTACAACTCCTTTCAACCATAAAAGCAGTTTAATGGTTTTAGCTGGTTTCTCTTAAATACGTTTTACAGTAGAAGTGGAATTTTTCTACTGGCGTAAGTCGTAAAAAAAAAAACAAAGACACCGTGTCTAGGGATGTTAGTTTATTTAAAGTGCAGTTAAACTCATAAATTAGACCTCACTTATTGAACAACAGTTTGAGTCGATCACCTGGGGAGTCCTTCCACACCTTTGAAGACCCTGGCTATTTAATTGGTGATCGTAGGAGCTCTGAAAGAAAGTGTTTAAAGAGTGTTGTGGCAGGGTCCGGCGTGCAGCATGAAAATGGAGGAGACAAGCTCTCGATTTGACAAGGGGAGTCATATATAGATTTTTGTGTCCATTGTTTTGGCTTATTTGTGTGCGCTTTACTCAGTCAATCAAATATAATTGACACCCCTGGGCTCTCTGGTTTCCAGCATGACAGCAGCTAATGCCAGGGAAAAAATCTGGGTGGAAACTACTCCCAGTGAGGAATGAGAAAAGGTTTCTGCCACTCCTGTGACAATATTTCCCCCTTCAACGTTATTAATTTATGTAATGGAGGAGATGATGGATACTGATGAATACAACCTTTTTTCTTTTTTTTTCTTTTTTAAAGAGCATCGTCTCGCTTTACTTCTGGTTTCTAAACTTGCATACATTAAAGAAGGTGTCGGCTGAAAATATACATCCTCATGTTCTTTGCTGAAAAATTTGAAATAAAAATATGTGATAATATTCAAACGTACGTTAAACACGTTTACTCACTCAGGTTGCAAAGTTGTTGGTAAAAAAACATATATGATACAAAAGCACATTTTTTCCATATTCCATATACTGTATCTTTTCATTTTTTTCGGCAATGTGAATAATAGTGGATGGAGAGTGTTAAGGAACACCAGGTGTTAGGGAAGGTCGAGGACTGTGAAGCTGACACACAATTATTTTGCCAGCAGAGGTCGGCATTGCTGTTCTACAGATCCGAACACACGAACATTGCATCGTTTCGGTTCCTGAAAGATAGTTCACAGAGGTACATCGATTAAAAAGTTTCATTCATATCGAGGGTATTATGTCGAGGATGGCCAGACAATACCGAATAATATACAGAATAATGAACTGGTGAGAATACAATCAAGTAAAATAAAACCATAATTGCAAAGTAGGCCTATTACCTAAAGTGAAGACTCCGACCTTTCACTCTTCTGACATACACAAATAACTGATCAATTAAAGGTTTAGTAAACAAAGACTTACCCCAGTTCTTGATATAAGTAGTTATAACCACACATATTTTATTAGTATGTTTAAAATATTATAAAATTATCAGAATACCTTCACGTTAATGCATTATCTGTGATCAAATAATATTAAGATTCCTATCAGAAAAATATAAATCACAATTAAAAATATGAATTTTGAAAGAGATTAATTAAACTCTTTAGCAAAACTACATGACAAAATATCCATTCCCAAAACTAACAATGGTGTAGGTGTAGTCTGAAAAAGGAAAACGGATAATTTAAACAGCAAACACTGTTATTTGTTTTTTTCATTGCTTAAGACGGAGAAATAAAATGGCAGATTTGTTTCAAGCACAATAACCGTGATTACTGAACAAAAATCCCAAATGTCTGTTGATATGCATCCTTCTTTGTGAAGTGTTGCACGGCATTTTTTCAAATGTTGTTTCTTGACATATGTTCAGTTGTGAGAATTTTATGTTGCACTCATTGTTTTACCACATTAAATATTTATATAAATTTACTTTTGCAACGTGTAGGTCTCAGTAAATCCGTCAGACCGTAGAAGGGAAAGGGCCTTTTCCGATAACAGTGGAAAGTAACTGACTGTAGGAGAGCTTACGAAATTAATGCTTTTGACACTACAAGAAGACATAATCAGTTAAAAAAGTTGAAAGTTCCACCAAATTTCCTACAGAGCTCTAGGTCCACAAAGCCATCAATTACCTTCGCAATCAGATATGCTACTTAAATATGCAAATATAATAACAACTGTGCACACAATCATTTTGAATAATTAAACCCAATAAGTCAAAGTGAAAAAGAATTGGCCACAGTGTACCAAGTGGGATACACTGCGTGTGAATAACAGTTCATGGTTATCAGTGCATTAATGACAAAATATGCTTTAATTTGCTGTATATTATAGCCCAGGAGTTAATAGTCTGGTGCTGGAGAGCCATGGTACCCACTGGTTTTGGAGCTAGGTCTCATTAGCAACAGATTTACCTAGCATCTGACCTCATTTCTGATCAAAACAATAGTTTAAATTATACGATTGAGATGTGAAGTAGAACAATAAACCGCTGAGAGTATGACTCTCGAGGACCTGGGGTTGTCGACCAATGGTCAAGTACTGGTCTGAGTACCATCTGGGTCAGACAGTTTTCTGCCCCTTGCTTGAAGAATGAATTCCACCAAAGGAGATTAGACTGCAAGCTCAGGGCCCCTGTGTAGTGTATAAAAAGCACGGCCTATCATGATATCTAAGACAAACACACGCATTTCCTGATCTGTAGATCTGCATTAAACATAATTTGTTGGTATTAGAATTGCCCTGTCAAAAACAGGAAGGACCATTTTTTCTTTAATTTTTATTGCAATGCGAAACACAGTGTAGGTCTTCTAAGAACAACCTCATCTTACCCTTTAAATGGTAAAAAATATAACCCAACTGCACTTCTCTGCACTTCAGATTCCAGAGTGATCCAGAGTTTCTCCAACAATGTCTGAGTTAACTGACACAAGACAGCCCTTCTAAAACAGTCAGTATTGGTATGGTGCCTATGCAGTTTTGGCCCACTGGGCAAAAAAAGTCAATTCTCGCTTAATCCAATGAGTTGCTACTTAGAGCTAAAGGTGGATGGAGTTTTGGTTTTGTCCGCACGCAAGGGGGTAGTGAATGTTTCAAACTTTGGTTGGCCACTTGCGGCTTTGTGTTTTAAATTTTAAAATGAAATTTAAGTATATTAAATTACTTATTTGTTGTAATTGAATTACATTGATACTACTATCCAGCACTCCTGGTTAATTATTGGCGCCCACAAATCTGGTACAATGGTTAGTTAAATTTGAATGATCCAACACTAATTGTGTAACCATAACCAATATAAAATTGTATAGGCCTTTAATGTCGTTCAGCTGTGCCCTTACACCCGCCACCGTTTGTTCCGACGAATTGTTTTTAACTCGGGTCAAACTGAAAGAATCTATACACAGTCTACCCTCTTTGTTTTAGGTTTCTTCTTCGCTAACACCGATAAAATTCTCAGGAAATCTTTAAAATACTGCGGCTTAAAAAAAGTGATTATAGTCTACTTATTTATTTTAATTTAAATCAACCATTACAGTGCTAAAGGACTAGGGAACAATGATTGTGCCGCTCACAAAAAACTAAGATCAGAAAAAAACACCTTAATAAATTTAAATTTGAATGAAGTTACAGTACATTTTCTCAACAATAATCACTGTATCTGTACTGCATTCTCCCAGGTCATCACTAACCAGAGTCTCCTTTTGACGTCCCGGGCTACTAGGATTAGAGGAAACTAGTTGTACTTTCTTGCCCATTTGTGTGTGGTGGCGGGATTCATACCGTTGAGCAGAGATGCATTAGCACGACTGTCCATTCCATATTTTTTTTTAAAAAGGAAAGGAAAAAAATATATATATATGTTGAGGAATTAGTACTTGAGTTGAATCTCATGTCTCATTGGTGATGGGGAATTAGTACTAACATGGATTTATCTCAATGGATGATGCACTTTTAGTTTCTTGTTTGTCGTGGTCTGCGGTTGATCGCATGGTGCTGTGTATCCAGTTTTTATTTATAGTAATACAATGGCTTCTTTACCCTTATTGATCTACCAGTGTCCCCGAGGGGTATCTACTCCTACTGTCCCTGCAACCCCTTCCGGACACTTCCCCTGCCTCCCCCCTCAGGGGGATGGCTGGAACGCCCCCACGTCATTTAGGGCCCCGTTCCTTCATCTGCCGTATGTGCTGTAAATAGCAGCTCATTACGGCCTGGGCAGACAAGTGCGGCCTTGTCACGCCTCGGTGGGGAGCCTGGGAGGAGAGCGTCCCAAGGGTTCCAGTCCCGGTTTCTCAAACTGTCAGGGTTCACGGCGACAGTTAAGTTTGTGGATTTAAAACATTTGGGCGGCCGCGTTCCTGCTGCATCCTCGGCAAATGGCTTTTAGGGCTGACATTTAGTTAGAGACAAGACAGATGTGTCTGCAGTTTTCTCCAGTCACCCTTAGTCCTGCAAGGTGCAATTCATCCAACTCAATTTTATACATCTTCAGAAGACTTATCGCATAAAGGTTGATCCATTTATTTGGGCTGACACCCTCGGAGACACCCTCTCGCCCTCTTCTGAGGTCACTGATTGTGCCAAGTTCCTAGTTCAGTTGTGAGGGCCACCCACTTCATTGCAAAAAAGCAACCCTGCCCTTGTTTATTAAAACGATTAATCAATTACAAAACAGGTAATGTTTCTTTTCCTATTACAACTGTTATTTTTCAATAAAATGAAAAAATTATTTCATTTCTAATACTTTACTGATTATTAGTTAGAATACATGAGTGCAGCAGTGAAACTGAGTCAAAGCGATTGCTTTAATAAACCCCCTGTAGACACCAGTATTCACAGCACAGCAACCACCCAGAGCCCTGTCACAATGTGTATTACAGCGACAGACCAGACTCCTGTCACAATGTGTATTACAGCGACAGACCAGACCCCTGTCACAATGTGTAGCACAGCGATAGACCAGAGCTCTGCCACAATGTGTAGCAGAGCGACAGACCAGACCCCTGTCACAATGTGTAGCACAGCAACAGACCAGACCCCGTCACAATGTGTAGCACAGCAACAGACCAGACCCCGTCACAATGTGTAGCACAGTGACAGACCAGAGCTCTGTCACAATGTATAGCACAGCGACAGACCAAAGCTAGGTCACGATGTGTAGCACAGCGACAGACCAAAGCTAGGTCACAATGTGTAGCACAGTGACAGACCAGAGCTCTGTTTCAATGTGTAGCACAGCAACAGACCAGAGCCCTGTCACAATGTGTAGCACAGCGACAGACCAAAGCTAGGTCACAATGTGTAGCACAGTGACAGACCAGAGCCCTGTCACAATGTCTAGCAAAGGGACAGACCAGACCCCTGTCACAATGTTCAGCAAAGCATCACTCCCTCCTGGACACTCACAGCCATCTGACCCCAAGTCCAGTGTCTGGACCTTGTTCAGGCCTGCTGATGGATGAATTTGAAAAAAAGGCTTCACTTGGTGCAAGATTGTTTGTCTGGGATTATAGCAACTGCTAGAGTCGCCTTCTAGCCACCTACCTCTTTTTCACAGTGCAGGTTTCATGGCACAAACGAAAGGTTCCCCATCGATTGGAGGAGAGGGAAGTCCCCCACAATGGTCCTAGAAACCTGCAGGCGCCCGGGAAGAGATGCTTGGTAGCAATAAGCTGAAAGAAGCCCTGCTGAATTAACCCATCACAGCCCAGACGCTGTGCTGTAATTTCCCGGATCACAATCAACTAATGACATGAGCTGGATTCGAACCGTAGAACTAGGGCTCACTCTGCACTCAGGTAAGCACCTTTACCAAACAAAGCATGGTAAAACTTCCCCACCACCAACGAGACATGAGAATTCTACTGAACTCTTCCTCATCCCCAAGAGATATAAGAGATATGAGATTAAACTAATTCTACTGCACTCTTCCCCATTAACAATGTGACATGAAATTAAAATTAAATTATCTGGTTTGTGCTGTTGAGGTCAGCCTCTCAATGAGCCCCAGAATGGGCTGGCCATGACACTGAGAGGTGGGGTCATACATGGCAGGGCCTTATTTTCCCCCTGGGCAGTGTTGTACAAGCAAACGCAGTACTGTTCCTAAGCAACGGCACTCTTTCAACACACAGGAGTTACAGACATGGCCTACATAACAGGCTCACCTGATTTACTAAGAGAGCAAAAACAAAATCAGATGCCTGAATAGTTTGTTTTTTGGATTAATTAATAAACAGAAAGAACATGCTTTTTATGTTTTTCTCCTTTTGAAAACAAACTGCACACAATGACACCAAAGTGCAGACAGTAAGCTGCCCTTAGTGCTACGAAAACACCATTAAACTTAAAAAATAAATATTTTTGTCTGTTTGACTAATAATATAATTAGCCCAACAGCAGTGATGACTGTTGGCAGGGCTGCAGCCAGGAATTAGTGCAAAGGTGAAGATTTATTGTTTGGGGCCCCTTACCTTGGTCTACTGCAAAGCTTTTTTATTCTATGAACCACCGATGCTAAGTTTCGTTATAAATCACATGTGACAAAGCCTGCGAAAAAATCAAAACCTCGCTAATCACATTTGATAAACTTGTATTCATTCAATGTTCCTTTTCACGAGTAGAATAAATAACATACTTACAAAAACAAAGAAAACACTATTATATAATATTTTGTTAAATGCGATTTGCGGGTAGTTAAAGTTTTGATTTGGTTCCGGCCAAGTGTAGAAATACGTCCCAGTGACGAAAAACACTTTGAGGTTGATATATTGACAGGTGTTAATCTTTGGATACCATGAAAATATTAACTTTATCGAAGCAAATTCACATTCGAGTTCAAGCTTCTCTCTATACTGGGTGTTATCCGCGTTGTTACAAAGTTACACAAATTACCGTTAAAATATTTTACAGAGACTGTTTTCGTTGGGTTCCAAGTCAACAGGACTTTATTTTTTTTGTCACAGTAAATTTGAAAAAACAGATTCTGCACCGCACATTATTGTTTTTAGTTTTAGTCCAGTCTTTCCCAATTGTGATCACGGAGCCCCTCTGTGAATGCTGGTTTATATATCAACTCATTCACGATTGATTTTGCGGTGTGTTGACAGTTACCAGCTTTAAAAGTTGAAAACGAAACTATTGTTGAAGAGACGTCATATAGTATTGTGTGAGTTTGTAAACGAAAATATAAAGTCTTTTTTTCCTTACATAAGCAGCCTAATATTAATAATACATGATTAACCTAATTCATCAACTGAATAACGAATTATTCTCATTTAACTCGATCATGTTTTTTAATTTTTCGTCTAAAAAATAATCTACGAACGTAAGGGGTTTTCAAGTTATTTCTTTACATGCCCATAACAACATGTTTGTCATATAATGCAGAGACCTGTTCTCAGTCAACAACTCAAATTACGAAGTATGTTGTGACTAAAACATTTTAAACAAGAGGGCCTTGGACCATGATTGGGAAACAGTTTTAGCTGACATGGCTAAAATTCTATATACCCATCCACATACTCAGGTGTACACATCTCCTTTATAGTTCCTTGTGACGACTCGTGGCTGAGCGTGAATCTCTCGTGACTTGATCTCTGCGCGATTCGAGTTCTTGCTATTCTGTTAGCTAGAAGAGGGCGATATCTAGCTGTTGTTAGTTTAGTATTTGAAAATAACCTGCATATTTCTTAAGGGGGCGGAGTATAAAATGCTTCTCTCTAAACACAGTCTCCTTCCAGAACGAACTTGTGGCAAAGTACAGAAAAACAGCCATTCCATATCAGTACTCACTATTACGTATTAATTTTGGCTGACTCTCCTCCTATTCACCGCGGTTAACCAAACCTACCGTGGAAATATAGATGCAAATCGGAAAGAAACCGGAATGCAATCACCAAATCCATGCTGGAGCAACAAATGTATTACTCCCGCCTTTAGTCCATTCTGTATAATGATATTTGACTCCGTGGGATAACATTTTTGAGTTCTGAGTTTTACATAAATAAAGAGGAACGTATGAACAAAATACACAGCGGTGGTTATTGTCTACACGAAGAAAATAAATGGAGAGTATTCTGATATTTAACTAACACAATATATGCAAAATTAGAGATGCATCCTTCAGTACGGGCATCTAGACTGAGCTGGTATTGGCGCATCACTGATGTATATAGCCGACATAAATTATTCCTTTAATTAGACTATAACATGTTTTTTTTTTATTAAATGTTAATTTGAGTGACGAAGACTGAGATAAAATAAATACGGATTTGAAAATATGCATTTTCCAGAAGCCATAGTTGTCTCGCGAAATCATGGTTCGTTGTCTAATTGTGTTATGCATCTGTTCCCCCAGCCAGAGTAGCCCAAGATCTCACTGCGCAGCCTGGGTACGCTCGGAACTCTGTGAACGTGGCCCCTGGTCACAAGACCAAGTCGTTCCTGCGAATCACATGACAGCTCTGGGAGCCTCCTGACTCGTTTCTCCGGATTGTTTTCTCTTATTATTACTGGGATAAGATGGCGGCGGAGAGGGAACCTCCACCGCTGGGGAACGCTGGACAGACCGATTTTAGGGAAGTGGAAGACGGTGAAGATTTATTTGTCAGTACTGCCTCGACGCTGGAGGTGAGAAAGCCGGCCCGATTCTGTGAGAGGACGCCCTCATGCAAATGATCTGTCAATTTCTCAGGTAGCCATGGATGCTCACGGGCTTCTTAAAGAGAACTTAATTTTCCTGACGGGGACTTGCTTAGCTTTGATACAGTAAATTAGCTATCTAGCTGCGTTGAACATGATGACAGGGATTCGAGATATCAGTGGTTAGAAAGAAGTGCATTTGATTACAGGTTAAAAGATGTTGGAATTTCAACTGTAGTTAGCTGCATAGCTCATTAGCTGGCCAGCTAACTCAACGAATGGAACTGACATTAGGGTTTGTGCAAGCATAGTCTTTTCACCTTCTAAAAATATTGGTATTGAAATTACGAACAAAATCATTTTTTCAAATGTTGTGGAATATAGGACCCTGCGTAGCGTAGAACTTTATCGGAATAGCTAGGTCATCTTTGTGGTTTGTGTTTTTTTCTTACGCTGTTGAACTCTGCAGCTTTAGGAATTTTTCCTCCTGTAAGTTTTAGAGTTTTGAAAGTATCAACGTCGGCAGAACGTTATGCTTAGTTCCGAATTCATTTATGCATGGACTAAGATCAATATTAGCCAACAGGAAAATACTTGCTAATTCGCGTTGTACTGCTGAGAAATGGGCTGAATATGCACTCTGACCTCCCTGTGGTCATGTCACGTGTTTGTTATTAATTTGGGTCCCGGTTGGAGTATAGGCCCACATCCTGACCGGAGGGGCTACAGAACATACTCTTCAGTGTGGCTTACGGCGTAAACGCTTTGGTGGACAATCAACACCCTTGACCACCTGTGCAGACTGTTGCTGGTTGGCAACTGTCCCACCCTGCTTGTCCCACATACACTTGATGTCCTGAAGCAGTGTTTTATTTATTCAGTTTTAAAGTCCCTCCCTGTGGTGCGGGGTTATAAATTGGGCCAATGGCACTGATAAATGAGCGAATTGCTGCAATTGTCAGGTCAGGTCACATCAGAGGTGTTCATTTCTGTGCACATGACTTGTGGCCATTTCTGACCAGATTAGGGAGGTAAAAGCTTCCTTTGCTAAATGTGATGGTGGACCCCTGTGGTTTCAACTTCCAAACAAACGGGGGTCATGTGGCTCACTTGAATCCCCATACCTGTGCCTGGTGTGCTGCCACTGTTTGAGGGATCTCTCAGTCAAACCTTTTTCCTGTGAGACCTAAAGGTAACCAGACTGTCCTCAGTTCAGATCTCTGTACTCTAGTACCTGTGCGCTAGGCATTTAACCCAAATTGCCTCAGCAAAACTGCAGGTTATGCAAGTTGCTTTGTAGTGCTGATGTTGACCCCAGAAAACCCCTACATCAATACCGCAGAATAATACAAGAGGATGGCATAGTAGCTTTGGGGTTGTTTTGGATGCCTAAACTAGCGAGTTTAAATCCTGGAGGGGCATTGTTATTTCCTTGAGTGCAACACACTGATGACTTTGAGGGCTGTCCAGCTGTATAAAAGAGTCCAATCAGTGTCGACACAAGCGAATCCAGGCTGACTTGGTAGCACCGATGTTACATCTCCAACCACACTCTTCAGAACGTTTGGGCCGCACTGCAGCCTTGGTGCCGACCTCCCCACCACTCCCACGTCTTCCAGACAAAGTGGTCATGTGCTTCTCTTGTGAGCGCTTTATTGTTGGGTGTGTTTACTGCCTTCATGGTGTTGGAAAACAAAGTCCATTAAAGTTGTGAAACACATTAACCTCCATTAGCATTTGAATGTGTCTTTTCAGGAAACAAAGATATAGCCTGCTTAAACACGGTTAGGAGCTTACAAGCTTCACCTACAAGAGTTTGTAGCTATTTTATTTATTTTTTATAATAATACCAACTCAAGTTACCCCACCCCTGATCCCATCTGACATTGGCCTGCCTCTGATCCAACCCACATTGCTCTGCCACTGACCCTTAATGTCCTACACGCAAGTTTATATTTAAAATTATTACAGGGACGGCAACATTTATTTGCTTTTCTAATGTTTTTGTCCCTTCAAAAGATAATGTGACAGCTTAGACAGTTAGCTACCAAGTTCCATGCCGGTGCAATCATGTAAATGTAGAAATAGTCCTTAGCATTTAGGCAGTATGTTACTTAATGCTAACAACATTGCTTTATTATACAAGTGATTTAGTCAAAGAAATGATAGGAATTCAAGCAAACTACAAACACAAATTAGGAAACTCTAAGTTTATATTAACAGGCAGTTGCCAATGCCCCATAGATACTTACTAAAGTTATCAGTCTTAACAGTTGCTAAGGTTATTAGCCTAAAGACACGTCAAGGATGCTATTGACCTGATGGCACGCTGCATCGGAGTTGTCAGTGTTATACGTTTGTTCATTAAATGTGTTCATTAAAAGACGTTGTTATGGATCTGGGTCATGCCATGCACTTTACATAACTTTTAATAACCATTTACTTTTATTAGTGTTTAAGAATATGATGCTTGCAAAACAAAAAATTATATGCACTTTGCGGGTTAGGGTTAGTTTTAAGTCCCAGCCATAGGGGTGTCTGATCTTGGTTGTTGTTATTTATTTTTTTAGTTACTGTCATTTTCTGCAATACTATTGTTTTTGTTTATTTAATGAAAAGCATATTATCATATATTTACTTTTGCCAAAAACCCATTCCTCCACCTGTGCTAAAAAGTTTATGATGTTTGCCTGTGGTGGGGGTCAAGCAAAAATAGTGGAAATGACTTTTATCTAAATTGACAGCAGATGCGTGTATGTGATGTGCGATATGTGTTTCTTCTGTGTCATGTCTTCTTTTCCACATGAGATCAGTTCTCCCCCAAAGCCGGTCTCTGCTGGTGTGTTTGAAGGTTGCTCGGCTGTCTCCCATCGTCGAGTCAGTTTCCTTCGTTCCTACGTCTCCTCCCACACTACGACTCGCACCCTGTTGTCAAGCACAGTCCTGACATGCTTCAGCTAAACCGATTCAGGGCGGAAGGGCAACTATGCCAGGCAATCCTTTGCATTGTCTGTACGAGCCAGCGTGGTCTGTGTTAGTGGCGGCGTGGGAGAGTTTCCTGTCCTTTCTGCTACCCCCCTCCCCCCTTCCTGTAGTCGTGGAAAAGGTTTGTCAGCACTTTCAGGGCCTTCCTTCTTGGTGCTCTTCCTGATAGAGTGAGGAAGCAGTCCATCTCAGAGTGTGGCACTGTCAAGCCCTGTGGCTGGTGGTCCGTCCTGGTCCATCAACACATTATTGATCTCTGCATCGGGCTTATTGTGGGACGTGACTGGTTTTCCTGTGGCAAGCACACTCACCTGTGTCATAATGTGTGTGAAAATAGTTTAGAGAGAGGGCTGTCTTTGTTTTGGATTATACATTATTCATTCATTTTATTTTTCATAATTAGTCAGTGTATATATACAGCCAGTGTACACCCTGAATTTTAGTCCTTTAATTACAACCAACTCCAGGACTAGATCTTTGAACATCCGGATCTGAACATACATGACCGTCACGGTTATTAAAACACTGCCCGCAGAACTCTGAATGCTCTTTCTGGTGTGTTTGTTCACACACCCAAAATGTTCTGTCCTGTCCCAGTCTAGCCCTTCCTCCCCGGAACCAGCCAGCCTGCCCACAGAAGACGTCACAGCAAGCTCCAACGGACCCAAAGCGGCTGAGATCCTGCTGGACGATGACCCAGAGGACCTGTTTGCTGGTAATATCCAGAGAACATTAATATTATTATCACTCCCATTCTAAAGTAAAAAAAAAATGACTTGTGGTATAATGAGATCACATAGTTAGACAGCACTGGAAATTTTTCTTTGCCCCCTCAGTAGTTAATTTGATACCTACCCTAATGTGGGACTTAAATTTGGATGAATTTTTGACAAGAGGTTTGACAAACATTCGAGGCCATAAGTGGGCTTTGAAACCCCAGCTCTATCTGTCTGATTTAGACCCGTCTGTGACGTGTGTGTTGTCGTCCCTGTCCCACCTGTGACGTGTGTTTTGCATGCCTTCCCTGTCCAGAGGCCACAGAGGAGGTGTCCCTGGACAGCCCGGAGAGGGAGCCCATTCTTTCGGATGGTCCATCCCCCGCCATCACCCCAGTGACCCCGACGGCGCTGATCCCCACCCGGGTGGAACCCTCCGTCCTCACTGTGTCCTCCATGTTCGAGAGATCCCTGGACGAGGTTTGGATAACGTCTTTCAGCGCTGCATGTGCAGCATGTAAAACATCTGTGATGGGCTGTTCAGCTCACATGTCTCTTGTTGAGGGGAGAGGTGTCGTCCTCGGCTACGGACCAGAGGGCTTTCTGCTTATTTTGATTCTCTATTCTCAATTTTTGATTTTCCATTCACTGCCATGGATAATCTGATAGTTTGTAAGACCAGATCTAATCAGTTAATCTGAATTCACAAATTGAGTTTAAATGAGTGAAGAGACAAGCTCTGAGTGTGGAAATTGACTATTATGCGGTTGCAAGCTAGTTAATCCTTTGTGTTGCGTTCAATCACAGGTTGAAGAGGAAGCTAGTGGAGATTCGTTGGACATTAACATCTCTGTCTCTGATCCAGAGAAAGTTGGTAAGTCTCCACAATCAAGGATTCAGTAAAAACAAACGGAAAGGAATGTTTTATGACCTTTGTGCCTTGTGGCATTTGAACAGAGAGGTAGGTGACTGTGTCTTTCCACTCTGTGCACCACACACTTCTGTTCGCCATTTCCTATTTACTAGCCAGTTCTCTGGACATGTTTTAAGAAGGGTGGGGGTTGACAAGCACACACACTGACTGGTCTTCAGCAAACACACGGTTTTATTCAAAAGAACAAGATGAAAGAAAGTAGAACAACATTACGGTCAAGTGCAGATGCTCGTTGTGCCTCCCTCAGATTATGGCAGGCATGAACGTGTTGGACCGCTAGCGGGGCTGTTGGTACAGTGTCAATATTGAGCCAAAAGGCTGTTTTTCACGATTTGTAATTTAATTTAATTTAATTTAAATGAATCTGTGCTTTTATGGCACTTTTTGCGTTTGTAATATGCAATCTGTATTTGTGAAATAAACTTGTGTGCTTGTTAACTAGCAGTTGCTACTTATCAATTTTAATCTGTTTTAGGTTTTGAGCAGATCTCATCGCATTAGAAAATTGATGCTTTGGAAAATATTTGCCAAACCTTGAAATACGGCAATACGCTAGCTAGAAAGACACCATCTTAAAATTATATAGCTACCAATGCATTAGCACCAGGAAAATAGAGAGCATTTTCAGCTAGCCAGGTAACTTAGCTAGAGTTAGCTAGCAATATTAAAGTCTTGAGGTACTGCATCTTCTTCAGACACTTGAAATGTTGATATTTATAGCGTTTACTGAAAACTGAGGGTAATCGTTTACATATACTTATTTAGCAAAGTTAATTTCTTTGTCAATAAAGTACCATCAAACAGGACAAGACAAAATGGTAGAGAATGACCAAAATGGCCACCATCAGTTAGGGCCTAAATAAAGTCTGGAAAGGTGTGTTTTAGGTCTGTCCTTGAATGTGTTCAACGACTGAGCAGGTTTAGAGTGCTAAATAAAATAGTTTTCAGTGCTGACAGGAGGGGAGGGGGGGTAGTTTTAGGAAAAGATGGTCCTAGAAAAGGGCTCTGTTAGATTCTCCCGCTCGGAAGACAATTTTTGTTTTTTGCCGAACGCATGCCAAATACTATTGCCTATAGAATGCAAGAGTTACACTTTTTTTTTCTGTTAATATATAATGAAACACTTTTTTTTTTTTTTGCAGAGGTAGTACAGTTTCACTTTTTTATTTTGCTATTGTGACCTAGTGATGAGGCCAAATGATTGTACATTTATCTTATTGTAAATGTTTTAATCTCATTGAACACATGGGGACAGCTGCATGTTTTATTCCTTTCAAACACATGGACAATGTTGCCTGTTTTAGTCTCACTGAACACAGACACTGTTACGCGTTTAGTCTCTGAACGTGTGGACACAGTTGTGTGTTTTTCAACGAGTGGTTTTGCTTGCACTTATTTTTGTTTTTCTCATAGGGGATGGAATGAACGCTTACATGGCGTACAAAGTTTCGACAAAGGTAAGAAGGTTTCTTCGCTAGTTTTAATTTCTATGGCAATTTCTTGGTTTTTTTTTTTTAAATGCTCATTGAGCTCAGTGATGTCTTGTATTGATTCTTCATTTGCCACTAAACTATATCTGCTCATTGATGACATTTCATGCACTTTGATGTAAAATAAGAGTCTTCCTATCTGTTTAGACGTCCCTGACAGTTTTCAATAGGAATGAATTCTCTGTGAAGAGACGATTTAGTGACTTTCTGGGATTGCACAGCAAGCTGGCCTCCAAGTACATGCATGTAGGGTACATTGTTCCCCCAGCACCAGAGAAAAGCATTGTGGGTAAGTCACGTAAGTTTCGGTCTTCCCAAATTCACCAGAAAGATGGCACATTCATTTTTAGAAACTCGTCTTCAGGCGGGAAAAAAAAACATTGATGACAAACAAAATCCTCAAATGTGCAAACTGAATTTTAGTTCAATACTCTGTATTTGTTAAAATGTGCAGGCATGACGAAGGTGAAAGTGGGGAAGGAGGACTTGTCATCTGCTGAGTTTGTGGAGAAGCGGAGATCGGCTTTGGAAAGGTATGACGCCGTGGTTTGTCGCAGTTCCTCACTCATCAGGCTTGTCAAGTCTTATTGTCTGATTAGCGTTTCTCTTTCGGGGCCTATTCAAAGATCTTCCTCATCTGATGTGTAGACTGACAGCCGCTAGGGTTAGGGTTTTTAAGCTCAAGAACCATTCCTGTCAATAACTATTTAAATGCTCACTGTCCAATGAAGCTTCGAGTCATTTATAATACATACAGGTACATACAGCTTTGGATCTTAGTCACTCTACTTTTAATAAAGATTATATAGTTGGTTTCTTATTGGTTTATGCTGTTTGAAATGTCTTTTTTTCTGCTGTGTTACCTGGAATAATAATTCCATTTAAATATTGAAAAATGATGAAATCCTGATTTCTACAAACATTTGAGCTTCTCACTGAGATGGATCTTCATCCCAGATTATACTGAAGTGCGTGAGTGTCGGTACTAGTGAAAGAAGAAAGTAAATCTTTTTTAGTACCTGGCTACAGTCTCTTCATAATGCTGGGACATTGTTGTGTCTGGTTTTGTTTCTTTGCGCTTATCAAAACGCTGAATAAATTTAATTTAAAATATTTGTTTTCAGCTTTGTAGCAAGCACAAAGGCTTTTGGATTTTTTTGTTAAGCAAAACCGTTCTTCCTCACAATACTTTAAGTATCTTCATTTTTTTGTGTGTGTGTGTGTGTGTGTGTGTGTGTGTGTGTGTGTGTGTGTGTGTTCTCATAACTAAACCTTTTCCTTTTCCCTGTGGCTAGTCTTTCCCTACGTTCGTCTTTCATCCTATTTAAGGACTTGATGACCATTTGGTTTTTACATAGTTCACAGTACTTTGCTCAAGAAGTAAAATAATTATTCATACCAACTTTAGATGTAAACAGGATCAGTGATCAAAACAAGGGACATTGTTTATAGGTTTGTGCGCAGGAAAGATTACCAAGGCATGATTGATTTGGCGTTACGCCATTGACTGAAATAGCAGAAAAAGTGTGATTCCCTCATGTCAACATCAACGTCATTGTAGGTACTTGGTTTTACTGTGCATTACTTGTTGCAGGTTTACTGCAGTCAGAGGGATTGTGGGATACTCGACTGGATGGATGTCTAGTGCCCCTTTACAACCCATAAAATAACCTTGGTCTAAAGATCATCCGTGTTCTGGTCTATTAGGATGGAAAGGTTAAGCAACACAATATTAGATAAATAATTATCACTGAACTCTGGGGCCTCAGTGCTGTCAGTTATGGGATACAGGGGGTCCGTGTGCCGCCCTACCCCTCAACAACCCCGGTATTTTCACATGTTTTCCCCCCTCCCTCTCTGGTTTTGGACATGGAATGAAAATTTAAATAAAGTGAGGGCCTTGACATTTCTCTGCCCTTTTTATATTCCTGCTGATTGACATGAAGGTCAGCACTAGAGGCTGGACGGAGGGTGTCGACTTGTATACTTCAGCTGCTGAAGAACTGAATCCTGATGGCCAGAACACTGTTATTTTCAGCCGGTGCTTTATCCTGGGCCGTCCCGGGAAACGCTGCTCCTTGGCCTCCGCAAGGCGCCTGGACGTCACTCTGACGATCCCATGATGCATTGTTAATTAATACTGCATGCTATGGCATTTGCTTTTCCCCCTGGTTTTTTTTAAACACTGGCTAAATTGTGTTAATTTCTCGCTGGCGCTCTTGATTCCCAGCACTTAATTAATTATCCATTTTAACACCATCACCATGGCTATATCTTCCAGGACTATAAGGCGAGGCACTAAATGACTTGTGATATTTGCCTTCTGTGTAATCTGCACACTGTGCTTAAAATGCAGGGTCTGGTTAAGGCTTGTGTGGTTTTTTTTTTTGTTGCATCGCAGGTACCTGATGAGGACGGTCAAGCACCCCACGCTCCTCCAAGATCCCGACGTCATGCAGTTCCTAGAAAGTTCAGAGGTATGTTGGTGCGCCCGTCCTCCTGCGACACTGATCACACATTCTCCCTCTGCGGGCAACGCAGAGAAAGGTTTTTTTGTGTTAGGGTAGCTTTTTAGATGCATTTACTATAGCTATTTTTTAAGTTTACAAGTATATTTTAGCGTTTCATATCTTTTACAGTGGCTATTACAGTAACATATTGTAGCGTTTTGTCGGAGTGCTACTACTCTGCTGGGTTCAAGCATAGACTCAGACACCGCTTTAACAAGAAG
>JAOYSI010053222.1:0-25354 GCA_025775065.1 Hiodon alosoides
TACCAACATCTGGTGAAAATTTCATGTCAATAGCACCTTTGGAAATATATTTACTGAGAAAAATGGTGACGTGTTCAGTACTTATTTCACCCGCTGTATATATAGATGATGTTGTGGTTCTGCAGAGGATGCATCTGCGAGCTTTTGACCGGACTTCCTGTTAGATACTCTCCCACGTTCAATGTTCTTGGAACACATGCTCATTCTGCTTTTCAGCAACGTCTTCGGTAATATTTCAAATCATTATTAAACATTCAAGGAGAATCACAGAAGCACATTATCCCATAAAACCAGTGTGAAATGATTCTGGTTTGAAATGGTTGCAATACTGGAGTGATAATACCCTTTTTTCAGACTGAATGCGTGATGTAATTCTGCAGAAATGAAACCGATGTGCACGTGAAAGCCCCTGGGATTGCAGATATGAAAATAGTGCTCCCTGAGGGTATCAAATACAGTCAAAAGGCTCACTGCCAAATAGAAAAACGGAGAGGGAAGTATTAAAAAAGGAACTTAAACTCAAACATGCATTAATTGTTTTGTCATACTGTTGTATTTGGAAGGTGAAAAGTTGATTAGCCATTCTTAACATTGTAATTATTTCCTTGAGTTTCATTTATTTAAAAAAAATAATTGTTCTAGAATCTTTATTCCACAATTTACTAAATTGACTAAGATGTAAACAACAACAGAAGTGCCTGCAGTACCAAGAGGAAATTTGTGGGGATCCTGGGGATACAGTTAATTGATCCACACCCAGGTGCTGGCAATTAAGAGAAATAAAAGAGAGCCAGCAGAGCTCTTTTTTTTGTTAGACAGCAAAGTCTTTGTCCACTCTTCAATGCAATCGTCTTCGTTAACATTTAAATACTTTGCTTTCTAGAACCATTTCAGAATCCACACATTCTGGGCAGAAATTTAGAATTTATATGATGTTGGAAAAAAAGGCTTTTTTAGGCTATTATCAATCAGTTTTGGAATGGTAAAGCACAACATTGTAATTTAAGTCCCAGATAATCAAAGAAAAGTACTTACTTGTATCTCCCTCAAATTCACTCTTATTAAAAATGAAATTATAACAAGTAATTTCAGAGGCAATGACATTTAATGACATTCTCCTGAACAGACATTACTCAGGGCATAAGTAATACCATTATGGGTTAATTAACAGCGGTCCTAATGTGAGTACCATGGGCTATTTAATTTATCTCTTAAATAAACACAATTACTTTTGGTAAGTGTTTAGGGTTTCATGATAAGAATCAATTAACACATAATTAAAGTTGTTTCTAACTCCATACATCTAATAAGGTAATTCATAATAGAAATAGATTATTTGCTATATATATATATATATATAAAGTATTGGGCCACACCTCTTAATCATTGATTTCAGGTGTTTCATTTAGTCCCATTGCCACAGGTGAATAAAATCAAGAGCGGGGGCGCATAGTGCGTAAAAGTCGCCAATGCTCTGCTGAATCAATAACTGCAGAGGTCCAACCACCCCCTCCCCCGGTATTAACATTAAGTCATACGTCTGCAAGCCATACATGATGAAGTGGTGCAAAGCACGCCGACACTGGAGCAGTGGAAACGTGTTCTGTGAAGTGACGAATCGCGCTTCTCTATCTGGAAGTCTGATGGGCGAGTCTGGGTTTGGCGAATGCCAGGAGAACGTTTCCTGCCTAACTGCATTGTGCAATTATAAGTTTGGTGCAGGAGGGAAGCAAATTATTTGCTTCCAACTTTGTGGAAAAGGTTTGGGGAAGGCCCTTTTCTGTTCCAGCACACAAAAAATAAACTGGTTTAAATAAGCTGTCACTGCCACTTTTTGGTTATCTCATATTATTTCTGGAATTCACCTTAACAGTCAACTTCACTGTGTGTGCACTGGGCTGGGTCATAGATTTTGTAAAGATCACAAACGATTCCAGTAATGTTCCACTGGAAATGGGAAATAAGCTAATTCAAATAGGCATTCTAAATTTTTTGTGAATCTGCTCAACTGTTCTGTATAGGTAGACGTTTAATGCATTTGTATCATGGTTGTTAATTATTATGTCTGAAAATATCCACTGAGTTAGTTTATCTCCAGTCTAATTTGTCAGAAATTTGCTTGGTAAAATGGATTCAAGTGATTCTTACAAAATCCTTCAACCCATGAATCCAAGCAGTCCAACTTTTGGACTTTAATAATGAATAAGATTCACATAAACCAGAATATAAAAAAAATACAGTGACGTTCTCATCCAGTGCAATCTTTTTGGACAAGCTGCCTGGGTAGAAAAAATCCCTTGATCAGAAACTCTTGACGTCTCATGCTTCAAATTGTTCCTGACACTGGCCTCTCTCAAGCTGCATGTAATAGAAAATGTAGGTCGCCAAAGTAAGTTATGAAAAAGACTGGAGAATCGGCACGGAGGATGGTGGACTCCAAGTGCCAGGTGTGCATGTGTCAGAGTAAATATTGTGTTTTTCTTTGTGTTTCTCTACAAGCACAGTATCCTGGCACTCTGGAACTAGTAACAGCATTCATCAGTGCTGTAATAGTTTTGATGGGACTACACTTGACCTTCTCAGTGGATGTAATCCGGGATATTTCAACAATTTGATGGGGCATTCCAAGCTGTCCCTGTTTCCTTATCACCCTTATCACCCCGAGAAAAGCACCAGAATTAACCATCAAGACATGTGTTTTATTGTTGTTTCACTTTCTCAATAAGATTAGCCATTTTTCTCCGTCAGTTTAAGCCTCACACAATTTCATCAGGATTTAATGGCATTAAATTGATAGCTCTGTTTTTCCAATGTACTGTATAACTGCGTCACACAGCTGGGAGACCCACCCTCAGGTAGCCCTGGGGGCCCCCCCAGACAACCAGGAGCCCCGCCTTCAGGCAGTCCTGGGACATGCCCCAGTCAAATGTGACCTGACGGATAGGTAGCCGTGGGGCCACACCCCATAGCCAGGATCTCAGCTTCTCTACCCAAGTGCGGTGTGCTTAATTTGATCACACTCACTCACTTTGTGTGTGTCATAAAGAGGGCTTTTGACTGAAAAGTCCAACTCTTTGTTCATGACATTAAATGAACATCCATTTTTGTCCGCCTCTTTATTGACTTGTCGGAGGAGATAGATCGCTGGTATGCAAATATCCCGTTGTGATATTGCAGATGGTTCCAGAAGACCTGCGATACTGCTGGTTTTGAGGAATTCACACAGTTGGCAAGAATGCGCCGTCTCTGGACAAAATTAAACATACGTGTGTATTGTATTTCTTGTTGGCGAAAGCACATGGAGAATTTAGCAACATCGGATCAGTCCTAAATATTTTGTTTGCACAGTGTAAATTCATTATATATTGAAAATAAATTTTAAAATTTAAAAAGTTTCTACCTGCTTTCAACAGCTGCTGAGTACAAAGTTTGTGTCATAATCTGCGCATGTCTTTTTTGGCAAGCTAGTCCCCTCTCCTGAGTTCTGGTCCTCCCCTCTCCTGAGTTCTGATCCTCCCCTCTTCTGAGTTCTGGTCCTCCCCTCTCCTGAGTTCTGGTCCTCCCCTCTTCTGAGTTCTGGTCCTCCCCTCTTCTGAGTTCTGGTCCTCCCTTCTTCTGAGTTCTGGTCCTCCCCTCTTCTGTGTTGGTCCTCCTGTCTGCTGAATTCTGGTCCTTCTAATCACGCCATGGGAATAAACAGCATTAATTAAATAAAAAATCTGGCTATTTTCCCCCCCACAACCCCTTAGTTATGTGATTGTTCATTTGTGCTTTCACCTCCCGGTGAATGTATTTACAGAGCTTTAAAAACGTTGATTTCTGTGTAAAAGATCAGAAAAGTTGTCCACTCTTGGCATGGTGCAATTGCAGGGTAGTGTGCTGCTGAGCAATAAACCCCAGTCTTTGTGTGAAGGTTTAAACAATTGTCTATATTTGAAAGGCTTGACTGAGTGGGCACCTTTGATTAATCCTTTTGCTACGAGCTGAATGAGTGGCTTTGAAAAAGAGAGCCTCCTGATTCATACCTGATAAGCAAGTGAGATAATTGTATTATGAATAATTATATTACATGAAACAATTAAGAGGCAAGGTGGTCACTGTGGGCAGTGCCCCAAGCAGACAAAATTATTATTTTAATTTTTTTTTTGTTTACCTTTTATAATAAAAACCTCTCTGCACCTTAGCCTTAAGATCATAGGAAGGATTTCATTTGAGAAAAACAAAAACTAGTAATGGGATGTTAACTGGACGACCATATCAGTCTGGTAAAAAAAAACAGAGGGAGGGTGAGTTTGAGTGTTGAAGAGAAACTGCCAATGAACAAAACGTTTAGCCAGAGCTAAATTATCATGCATTCAGTTATTTAGGTAAACAAGTAAGTATATGTTTTGTATAATCCAGCATATTGCATTGATGTTGAAAACGGAAACTAAAACACTGAAATGTTTGTTTTGATGTGCCTGTTCGCTTTTTTATTTTAATTTGAATATGTACAAATATAGTTTAAAAAAAGGTTCACAGGACTGGATGCACTCAAACAGGATGGCCAATCAGCAGCACAGGAGCGTGATATGGTCCAGTTAGCAGCATAGGAGTGTGATATGGCCCAGTTACTAGCATAGGAGTCTAATATGGTCCAGTTAGCAGCATAAGAGTGTGATATGGTCCAGTTACTAGCATAGGAGTGTAATACGGTCCAGTTAGCAGCATAGGAGTGTGATATGGTCCAGTTAGCAGCATTGGAGTGTAATATGGTCCAGTTAGCAGCATTGGAGTGTAATATGGTCCAGTTAGCAGCATAGGAGTGTGATATGGTCCAGTTAGCAGCATAGGAGTGTAATATGGTCTAGTTAGAAGCATAGGAGTGTGATATGGTCCAGTTAGCAGCATTGGAGTGTGATATGGTCCGGTTTGCAGCATAGGAGTGTGATATAGTCCAGTTAGCAGCATAGGAGTGTGATATGGTCCAGTTAGCAGCATAGGAGTGTGATATGGTCCAGATAGCAGCATAGGAGTGTGATATGGTCAAGGTAACCGCATAGGAGTGTGATATGGTCCAGTTAGCAGCATAGGAGTGTGATATGGTCCAGTTAGCCGCATAGGAGTGTGATATGGTCCAGTTAGCAGCATAGGAGTGTGATATGGTCTAATGAGTCAGCCTTCTACATGTTCTCAACCAATGACAAATGCAGATGTGGTATGAAATCAAAATTATACATGAACTTACTTGTTACGTTTTCTTATCACTTCCAGTTAAATAATGATTTTTCATAAATATAATGAGGAAAGGTTTTTAGTTCCCAGACAGCACAGAAACTAATTCTTTTTCCATTTGCAATGTTTCACCTTTTAGGATTGTGCATGGTGATTGAAAGCTACAGTAAAAATCTGTCCCTTGCGGTACAAAAGCAGAGCCATATTTGAAATGTGAGTAAAAATGGAGAAGGTTTCCTGAAATGTGACTCAAAATTCATTCATTAAGGGATTAGCAAAAATGATCTGCCTATTTACCATCTACATTTGATTTTAATAAAATTGTGACAGTTTGTTTCAATTTGGTGCAAAAATTTAAGATATCCCGAACATCACATCCATATAGATAAAAACACAAAAAATGTTTATGTTGGCAATGAAAAGCACAGTTATGGTTAATGCTAACAAAACATTCAATAACAAAATTGTTTTCCTTTGCTGTTTTATGACTGAATAAACAGTGTTTTGACTCCCAGGGATAGCAACATTAGTTTTGAATCACTTAAGTCTGCCAGGTCATAAAATTAAAATATTTGCAAAAATTAAATTTAAATGTTTTTCAAAATGTTTTTCATGTGGCTATTTAGAAAATATACAGTATAACTGGACAGTTTGCAGTCGGCAAAAAAAAGAAAAAAAGAACTTTGATAGAAATCTCTATTTCCAAAGATAACAGAACTCAAAGCCAGGAAGCAGGTCCATGTTTGAGCACCGATAATTCAGCATGAGCACCTAGTTTAGTTCCAGAATCAGTCGGATGGACAGTAAAACCCCATTCATACATGCTCGCTTAATAACGGGACAAGCACCTGTTCTTTAGTTCCAGAATCAGTCGGATGGACAGTAAAACCCCATTCATACATACTCGCTTAATAACGGGACAAGCACCTGTTCTTTAGTTCCAGAATCAGTCGGATGGACAGTAAAACCCCATTCATACATACTCGCTTAATAACGGGACAAGCACCTGTTTTATGTACCAAATTTCTTTGCCGTAATATACACCTCGAAAAAAAGTATTGTATTGCATGTAAGAAACCGCATTTGTTTAAGGACAGTGAATCCATATTACGCAGTCAATGGAGTGTTTGAAAAGACTCTTGCACATCTGAAGCTGCAAGGGATTTTTTTATTTATTTATTTTTTAGTGCACCTTGCTAATGGAAATTCAACATACAATTAGCAGGGAGCCAGGCAAGCAATTAATCCTAAAACCCAGAAGCAAAATATCTTATTAGGTCCCGTGTTAATAATTCCTGGAAGAGTTTCGTTATACCTTCCCCCTCCATACTTTTTTAATGGCAGCCCTAGGATGTAAGGTCAGAGACTGTGTCTGAAAAGTTAATTAACTCAGGCATAAAATCGTGAAGGCGTAATTAAATAGTTAATGCATCAAGGGCTGTAAAATACGACCGGATAATGCATTTCCGGAAGGCAACCAGAAACCCTAAATCCTAGTCTATTATTTAATAACATATTTTATAATGAACTGTTCTTTAGGCATGGTCATAAAATCCCCACACCCTGAGCTGTGGTACTCTGAACCGTCTTCGACAGCCTCTCGGCTAAGCTGTAATGATGGGGTTTTACCAGTTCTTCACATATAGTCATCTAGACAAAATATCACAAGAAATTATGGGAGCTGTGATAGAGCTGACAGCAATTGCATATTCATGAGTTGTGAAAACGTTGTATTTTTTGAAAGGATCACATTTAACTGCAATAATTATTAAGTAAATTTCTCACACAGGTAAATAATCAGGGTAAAACATGGTTATATAAAACAAACCGTCTCCATTCTTGCTGTTAAAATGTCTCATTGCATGGCCTTCTGTGGATGTGTTGCGATGGCCATGACGTAGTTCTCAGGACATAAATTAGTAAATTAGTTTTGTTATGTTGTCATTCAATGGCTAGTATACTTTGTCATTGCGCTGCCCGAAAGAAGCTCAAAACTAAGTGAAGAAACAGATTTTGAAAAAGAAAAATACATTTGAAAGCAAATGTAATGTAAATTCAAAGAAAATAAAACAGTTATTTTGTTTTGATTTCCTGTTTTTGCTTGACACTTTTGACAGCGGCTTTGTCATTAGCCGCCGTACACAATAGTCATTGTTTTACTTGTCCTTGCACGGTTGTCTCGGACAGGAATTCAAATTTAGAAGCGCAGCACTGATTACTTTTTTGCAGTGGATTTACCGTGAATGTGTTGAACAGGAATGAAAAGAAACTAAACCCAGGCCAGTCTTTCTCAAACTGTGCGCTGCAGTACACTGGTGTACCGCAGGAGGTGGGCCGGTGGGCCGTGGTATTTGTCCTTGCGTAATCTAGGAAAATAAACATTGTCTAATAACTCAGGATGGTAAAAAAAACTTTCAATTGAAAAAAAAAAGTATTTTATCTTATTTTTAAAAACAGACCGCAGGAGATCAATTATTTAGCATTTGTGTTCGATACATTCAAGCATCTAAGGCAAGATTTAATACCACGCTGTTTGTTTCACACCAATCATTAAGCCTCATGTGGGTAACGGAATCCCCAGGCCCTGTTTTATAATAATTAACAAAAACTAGAACAAAGACCTTGCTTCTTTGTTAAAATTGCATTGTTCTACTTTTCATTGCTCTAAATGGTCTGGCAGAACGCTTTTCAATCTTCTCGCTCAACAATTAAACACAGGAGAATGGGGGAATTCGGCACGTATTCTGCCGCCCCTGTGGAGGGATGAGACTGCTGTTGCTGAAAACAACATATTGTGTATTCGAGCTGGCCCGCATTTTGCTACAGCACAAAACTCAGAGATAAGACCCTGTTGAAAATAGGTTTTTGAATGATGAGATAAGACGCCTTTAATGAAGGCTGCCCTAGACATTTGCTTGCCAAACATTCCCCTGTCACCAAGTCACAGTTTTTTGGCTAACTGAGATTTAGCGAAAACTAATTGTATGTATTTATTGCCCTATTGGCTTGTGTAAATACTTTCAAAAGTATTTTTAAAAGACTAGACTTTTTGAATAAAACTTTTTAAATCTAAGCTGAAATTTAAATTTGGTGTCAATAATTGTATTCAGCAGAGGTGCATTTAAATATTTATGAAATAGATAACTTTGTGTCATTCCTGGCTGTTTTCTTTCATTAATTAAAGTAAAATGGTGATATAATTATTTTGGATGGAACATCCAAAATATGATTCCTGGATCCTGGAAGTGATAGATGCCATTAGTCAGTGTATAAGTGATACACAACGTATACATTTGTTTTAAAACTGATTCTCACATGGTGTCCAAACACGGTGGTGAATGAGTCTCATTTAGTTCCAACGTTAAGCCAATGTTCCAATTTTAAGCCAATTCTTCCAATGTTCGGCGTTCCCGAGCCTTGAGGCCTTTGCCTTCGTAATTTCCCTGTGCAAATGGGCCGTGATGGGGGGAGGGGGGTTTTGGTTTCAGTGACTTTGTCAGCTGGTTCTGTCAAGCATTCCGCTTTACGGTTCTAACAGCCAGACGAATGATCCCCTCTGTCTACACATCTCATTCGGCTTTACAACAAAACTGTTTTTCATTTAAACGGCAATCTGCCTGACCCATCCACTTTATGTCCTTTTAGACGCGACGGAATAGATTGACCGTTAAACACAACAAAAGGATCCCAGTCCCTAGCCGCCCAACTTGTTTTATTTTGACCTCCTGAAATGACTCCAATTTTTAATTTTAATTGGAGTAGCGAGAGCCTAAACTTCTCTTGTTTGCAAGGAGTGCGGTCTTCAGATTTGCATTAATTTTAAGTGACACTTTAATTTGAATGTGAAATTGCACATTTTGTCTCCAATTTATGTCGTTGCCAACAGAGGAAAAAGCTGTATGGCTGGGGAAATGTCAAGAGGAAAGGTCTCATTTGGTATCACTCTAATGACGCTGCTGACCCATCTGTGCTGAAGGTTATTTACCTCTCTTGTTTACAGAGGAGTCAATTGGGGAGGGTAACTCGCGGAGAGAATCCCGCCCTGTAAAACGAATCACAGTTGGAGAAGTGACACTTAAATGTTTCGCCCGCCGGTGCAGTGAATGCGCCACACGTAAAAGTTCAAGATTCCCTAAGGTCGGCTGTGAAGATGAATTTTAAGAAGCAATTTATGATTTTCCTTGTTCTTCTTGTGCGATTTTCACCTGACATGTTTGACCAGATACGTGCTGTTTTTTGTATTAAGCAATCAGCATGGCTCAGTACATTGGTTCTCAAACTTGTCCTGGAGGACCACCTGCCCTGCTGGTTTTTATTTCAGCCAAGCTCTCAATTGCTTAATTGAAGCCTCAGTTGGACCAAAACAATCAATTGTGGATCAATTACGTAATTAAGAGCTCAGTTGTAACAAAAACCAGTAGGGCAGGTGTTCCTCCAGGGCAGGATTGAGAACCACTGGCTAAGTACAATGATTGCACAACCTGACATCAGGCATTCTCCTTCAGAAGCTACCTCACCCTACAATGATAGTGAATATTCTGAAGATTTGTTTCCCTGCAGTACATTGCTTTCCTCTTCCCTGGAGGGACAGTTTTGGTTGTCAGTCATGTGTGAGATTCCAATGCATACGCCCAGGAGGAATAAGAGAGTCATACAATAATTTACTGAAAATTAAGAAAATTAAGAAATTAGTGGAAAGGAACTGTCATGCTAGTTTTGGGATATTTCATTTTTTTCAGCTGCCATTGTTCAAATTGTTATGACGTGAACATGCTGTTCGTAAAGTCCTATCGCTCCTTTATACTCCTTTTGTCAGTTGTCCTGTGCAAAAGTCTTAGGCATTCTAAATTTTAACATGAATGTAGTCTTTGGCGTTCATTTTTTGTCTTCTATATTCGTTTGTCAGAAGAAAAAAGTAATTTTTAGATGTCTGAACATTCATTTTCCAAATATTCTTTTTTGTTTGTTTATTTTTTATATTTCCTGCTCTTTATAGTAATTATTTTACATTTAGAAGCTTTTCACTCATTATTTTTGAAAGCATCTTTGCTTTACATAGTTTTACATGTGCACACCTTTTGCACAGCACTTTGTATGTGTATGTGTATATATCAATAGTGGTACAACAGTAGGTGGGTAATCTGTTTCCCTTTGAGACTGGCTAGCCTGACACTCCAACTGCCAGCCGTCCTCACAGCTGGTTAATTGGTAGAGCTGGAGGCAATGGTTCAATCAGCAACAGCATAAAACGATTGTTTAGTCAGGGCCTGTACCTGAGCAGAAATTGTTTGGTGGTGGTTGATTCCACAAAATAAATAAATTTAAAAATTAAAAAATATGCTACAGTCAACAATAAAAGTACACACACACACGCACACACACACACATATATATATTTGTGTGTGTGTGTGGAATCTAACTTATTCATAAGACCTGATTTGACATTTTTTTGTCAAATAATTTGTCCACATTTACGTTAAATATAGTTGCACTTTACATCAGATCTAAGTGATGTTTAATTGTAGAGGAAAACAGATATCATGAACAGTTATGAAGCATAGTGGGTCTGAAATGATATGTTCAACAATGCATTTTGTGACTTTCAGATTTCAGATTTCAGATTTCTACTCTTTGAAAGGATTGGTAGGATGTGATGTTATCGAAATAATGTTTGTCATTCCTGGAGAATGGCCATTATGATGTGCTTGTCGCTGCATTTCACTGAATGGAACCCTTTGATGAGGAGAATTTCTGGCGATTTCACATGCGCCAGTCAACCAGACCCTTTCTTCACATACACTGGCCACATAAAACATCCCCTGAAGCATGAAATGACAATGCCTGGTGCTATGACAGCGTTTGATAGCAAAGCTGTTGTCGAAAGCGTAGCTCTTTGCTTTCTGGAGGGTAAAAAAATATTACACAGAAATGTTTTAAGAGACTGAGGAAATACGCAATCCTGTAGACCAAGAAACTATATCACAAATCTATATAAATCTGTGTCTCAACGTATACTTTATGTGCTTGGAGCCTGCTACTATGAGGCAGTGGTAGAGAGATAGTCGTCTGTTGAGCCAGTACCTCAGTGGCTCGTGTCAATGCAAGTTTATAGGGCCTTCCATCAGCACTGACTGCTGATATTTAGAAAATAAAAGAAGAATGGTCGGTCCCCAACCAAACCTCATGTACCCAGGAGGCTTCATCTTGCTGTGGGTATGCAAGGGTCCCAAAGCCGAAATGCAGTTTGCTTGAGAATCAGACCAATCAAAGGATGACATGGTTGAACCATAAGGTTCTTGTAAATGCTAAAATCAAAATGAGGTGAGTAAGCGAAAAGAGACATACCGTGAAATCTTGTAATAAAGTACAATTAGGCAAAGTTGTTTTCCTAGTTATTGTGTTTTCCTAATCGAGACCAAACAGAACAGAATAACTTCAAAGTTCCCAGTGGAGTTTTGTTTTATTTGTCTTTTCTTTCTTTCTTTTTCACTAAGTGATATTCTGTAAAATGAAATATATTACAGAAAGTTTGGTAGTCTGTGGGGGATGAAAGAGGAATCAAACTCCGACATGAACAAAGCTCTGAGCTGACATTTGGAAAGTGAGGTTTGCCGAACACGCTTCGAATTGCAAGTCGGCCACATTATCACGCGTGCATTTGGACATCCTTCCGGAACTTTCCACAAAGTCAGACATCTGGATCCCTGTTAGGCTTTCAAATCGCCGAAATGATGTGTTTTAACGAGGCACAGTCAACCTCATAAAAATTCTGTTAGGAGATATCTCTAGGCATTCAAAAATGTTTGAATGTTTTAATTACCATTGTATTCATTGATATAAAACAACATATTAAGCAGGGTTTTAAATAGGTAAACATTGCAACAATGTAACTGAAACCTTGACATCGTTATGTTATTGTTGTAGAATACTTTATTTTCTATGTATTGCCTCAAAGTTGTAATGCTTTTCGCATCTTTAGACTGAATTAATTTTCTCTTATTTTAAATTTCATAAATCCCTTATTTGTTTTTTGTTTTTTTTTTATTATTTTGTCAATTATATGTTTATGTACTTTCACCGTATTTTTTCCCTTTTATTATATATTGTGATTTGTTCTGATCTTCATTTTAATTAAAGTTTGTAAGCACTTCGAGATGAAAAATGTATGAAAGGTGCTGTACAAATACGGTACATTTTTATTATTAAAAATAACTGTGACAAAGGAAATGATTTCTAATGACTGCTTCTGCCTCAGCCCGTGCTTCTGCTCCAGAGCCAGCGGGAAACCGTTTGCCTGGAGGGACCGCAGAGTAAGACCTGACAGATTTTAAAATGGGCCCAAGCATCGCTTCGGGATAAAAAGGAAAAAAGAAAAGCAGGAAACAGGTATCTGATTACCCAGCTGCCTTCCTGAATTTACCCATGTCCCCTAGATCCCATGCCCTTTGTCTTATATGGGACCATCAACAGAAAATCAATCCTGAGCTATTCCGTACCAAGTCCCCCGGCAGCCTCGCAAGTCGTCGTCTCTGTCTGTGTCGCCGTATTTGAAAGATTAGCATTTCAAAACAGTCCACCGCTCAGATATTATGTCGATGCTCAATCAAAGTCGAAATCAATTCAACATGAGAATGATTGGATGTCAGTATTTCAGGGAAACTGAACGGTAAATATTCATCTTGAAAGAGTAAAAACAAGAACAGGCTTTGAAAAGCCCACATTTGCTCAGTAAAAGAACACTGACTGTGGGATTGTGTTTCTTCTAAGGTGGGTTTTTCTTTGGGGGGGGTTTAAAGAGATGAAGCGGACGGTTCACCCAGCCATACCTGCGACTCTGTCCTGTCCATGTGTCAGTGCGTACTCGCCACGTACATCACTTGTCAGGGAGGTGGTGTTTATGTCTGACTGGTATCCTCAGATGGCACCAGGAACAACCCCAAGGAGAGAGCCCATAGCGTGTCCTTCAGCTTTCTCATCGCCTGTATCTGACAGGCCTTCTTTACCAGCGGCCACATTTCCACCAAAAGTTCACTCTTAGATCAAAGGAACACTTCAGAAATGAAAACCGCGGGTCAGCTTTTTTTTTTACAAAACAACAAAGACCTGGGCAATCATTGGCATGTCAGATTTATTCATACTTGGCATTTGCTTAGGTGTAGTTGTTTAAAGGCCATCCCCTTAAACCCAACCTATGGTTGCTATAATGATTTTGAACTGTGCATAGCTCACCCTGGAAAAGAAAGGATCGACATAAACGAATCAACAATAATGACATGGTCATGTGACCACAGCCAATTTCATTCCAATTTTCTTTTAACCGTAGGGAAAAAAACATGTTTTTATGATCTTTAATACATTATGCATTATCTTCCTCTTCGCTTGGATAATAGTACAGTATATCCACTTTTAAAAACAAGTTTACTATTTTACTTGTTTTGTTGCTGTTCTTATTCCCAGGCTTATTCAAAATCCTTTTTTTTCCCAGAAATTTCTTAACCACAAAAATGGCTTTAATAGTGTGATTAAAGGCAAATTTCTCTGCTGTAGGAAAAATCCATGCTAGGGCATAGATATTAAACCTGGGAATGAAAGAATGCTCCAATCAGACACCAAATAGCTACTTGTGCTTTTGCATGATGCATAATAAACTTTTCGCTGACAGACAGCTAGCAATTGATTTGATATGAGCTTTGTTGGGGGGGGACTGCAGTGGAATATTTTAGTGTCAACGAGAGATCTGACAGTCGGAGAGTATGCGTGTCCTGCTTTTGAAAAGTTTTGAACTGTGTTCTCCACGGATAGATACAATAGTTATCCTTTGAGGGCTGGCAGGATGCTTGCAGTTCTGGAGAACTTTGAATGCCCAGAACACAAAGCTGCTTTTGGCCGTCGTACAGCAGGCCGGCTCAGAGCATTCCTTTTGCCCGTTTTGTGTACTGTGCTCGCTGCTCCATACATGCAAGTTGTGATTGCATGAATTTTCTCTACCCTAGTTTGCACTGCACCCAGGAGTGGTGTGGGACTGACAGCGTAGCACTGTGCAGTTATATATCACATTTTATTAATTAATCAGGCATTTATCCAGGGCAGCTCACATTAAGTACTTATAGTCAGGGCAGCAGTGCAATGACAGTTCTAAGAGCAGAGCTGCAGTGTAATTTACACTGGTGAATTTTTAGTTGGCGGTGGATGACAGGAAGTAATGGTGACTTTGCTACATGTGAGACTACAGTGAGGAATCTTTTCATTAATCACCCATTAATCTGTGGTTCTGAATGTACGTCTTCAGTAATTCCACAGAGCATGTTTAATAACCATCTGCATTGGTCAGTGGCAACAGTACAGTCTATCTGGATTAGAACCTGAGGGAAAGCTCTCTAACTTTTATAAGAAAATGTTTCTGTGTTTGTATTAGCTGAAAAATAATAATAATGGAATTGGATGGAAAGTTCTTGAACGATAAGATCAGGCACTGCTCTATGAATGGGTAAATGCTGACAAAGTTTATTTTTTCCCTCTACCTGCTGCAGCTCATCTAAGGGAACAATATTTCTTTGCAAGAATGAGTTCACCATGCTCAGACAAAATATTCCCTTGCTTGCAAAAAGCCATTTGAGTACATTTATGTTTCGGGTGATTTTAAAGGATGAACTCTAAGTATATTTCAGTTTTTCCTGATCTTTTAGTAGATGAAATACCTAATATTGATGACCTGGATCATCTAAATGATATGTTCTGCATTAGCTATACATGTCCGGGTGTCACAATGGTTTTTTTTGTTGTAGTTTTTTTTTTCTTGACAATATACTGCATCTTTGTGTGAAGTTTCTCTTGGCTGGGATTGTAGTTTATGTATTATCAGTCTAACTCAATATGGTAGCTATTTGATATTCAAATATTGGGAACCACAGCTTATAAATAATGGAGTGGGAAATTGAATTACATTAAAATAAAAAATAAATAGCTTGAATTAGCCATGTGAATTAATATTGGTACCAATATCAGTCATAAGAGAATGTGGGCACTGCCCATGATTGACTGTGATCATCCAAGTTTTATCTGAATCAAAGTGCGCTTTGTTTGTCGTGTATTTTGAACTGAAATTATTGTGTATTGAACATTGTCTTCATTGCACGGATAATTCACTACAGTGCTACCCTGTGGTGCATTACACCAGTGCTAGCCAAATTTAGTCAGTATGATCCATAATCAGTATGTAAACTAAATCTATTTGATACACTAAGATTTAGTTTACTTTGTCTTTTATTTACAGGGGGCGTTTAAGTTTAACCCCTACTGGTGGTTATACCTTCCTGAACTATTTATTGTTAAACAGATAACTATAATGAACTTTACACTTCACGTCCAGGTCTTAAGCAACAATACAAGGGACGTGATGATGTGAGTAAGGCCATATCACATTGTATGGGACTGCTGTCAGAAAGAAGGAGCATCGCATTCTTCCTAACAGGAATGGGAGACGCGTGAGAAACTTTCCTTTTTGTTTGCATTTTAAATTGAAGTATCTACACAAGCGCTGGAATGGTTTAAGGACCACTGTGTAGCACAGGAAGGCGTCAGGTCAATGTTCCCCAATTTATCATTAGTTCAGTACTGACCCTGTAAGGGCAGGTATTGGTTATTTGACAGGCTTTTATACCCACAGGATGATAAACTGTTATTACTGATTAATACAAATAAATATTTTGTTCCGAAGTACCAGTTACAGAAGCTTGAAATATCACATAAAACAAATTCATTTTGATGTTTACATTGCTGGAGTTTAAAATGGAAAATTGATTTCTAAGGTGATCGGTTTGTGGAAGTTTGTAGAATAAATAAATTATAAATTATAATTACAGATGCCTGAAAATGAATTGATCGTAGACAGGCCAATAGAATGTAAGTAGTGGGATCATCAATTTGAGAAGCAACATTTCCCAGGCAATTCAGTATTGATGTAGGTAGTTTATTATGTCCTATAGGTTGTTGCTTGCTCTGCAAATCAACATCAATGTAATTATACCAAATTAATGTTCCATATACAATATATATTGTCCAGGTTTAATATATACATGGTTATATATAACCATTCCTGCATATATTTTGCCTCCCAGATCACCTACAATGCGATTTGCCTGACATCTGAGGGAGTGTTTGCTGTGTCATTGAGTTCTCTGGCCAGGTTTCATAGTCTTAGCCAAAATCCTTCACAACAAATTTGTCCTTATCGTTTCTGGGACAAAACAGGCCAGTGACATTTTGCAGAACAAAATTTGCGGACAGAAGATCTATTATATGAAGCGCTTTCACAATGTTGAATAATTGTGGCCTTTTACCTTTACTTTTTGATTATTATTATTGCACAAAATCTCTCCTATGGTTACAGCAGTCTGAAATGTGGCCAATATGTTTTAAAATGGAAAGTCTTTGCCCTTTAAATATTCTTATTTAAGTAAATGTAATCCTCCAACTCATACATTTTTTGCCCCGGAGAGATATAAACTAAAGGCCAGTTCATATTTTGGAACTCCATAGTTTTTGGAAATCTAAGTCACAATAACGTGATTGACGTGATTTTCACAATAGCCAAGCACATTAAATTAAAAACCAGCAAGTCAATTTAAAACCCATTTTGGTGGTATGGTTTTTAATGAGGAAAACAGAATGACTGTTGCCAACATTACAAATGCTTGTTGGTGTTAAGAAAGGTGAAAAGGAATGAAAAAAAAGAGATGGTAAACCCTAAGCCCAGAGATTTATCCTGTAAGACCTGTCACAGAAACAAATGGTAGGCATTTGATTGACAGAGAGAAGTCGACAATTTCTTCAAAATGGCTGAAAATGTGTCAATAAGAAAGACTAAATATCTACTATATATCAGGTAACAGGCCTTTGTAATGTTGACAAAGGAAATTCCCAAAGGGTTTCCATTCAGGTGTTATATTTGGTTATAGTGAAGCTGATCAGATTGAGGGGGGTATTTTAGTGTCATTTAGAGTTACTCTAACAAGCTTGTTGGGGTCTTTCTGGTTAGTTCAACCCAAAATAGCCTGGTTGTGTTGTATCATTAATCTACACTAAGCATAAAATTGTAAGCTTTGCTTAGAAACATTTGACTGGACTGGGCGACAAAAACATTGTGTAGGAACATATCTGGTCAACAGAAGGGGGAATTTTTATGAGACTGGATAGAACTGGGGTCCTGCTGCTCGAGAAAGGAACCTGCAGTACTGTACATATCAATCTAAATGAAAATCGCACAATAACATAATAATGTTGATTGTTGTAGTTCATAGTACATCTGAGGGAAAAATAAAATGTTTTAAAGAAATAAAAACATTTTTATAAAAAAATAGATAAGTCTATTGTGCAAGGCAGAGGTGATATGTGTTCCTTCCCTCCTTAGTTGTGCATGGTAGAAAGCCTTGTAGTACAACGGTTTGATTGATGTGTCATCTGAATTACCAACAGCATGCATAGCTGAGTCTAGAAAACAACGCCATCCTCTGGTGTTAAGATAAGAAAGAGTATTGGCTTGTGCTAGGGACCTGGTATCACGGGCACAGGTTGTGTTAGGACCCAAACGCAGACACAGACACAAGGGAACAGAGGGTTGTGGGAAAATAAAGATTTAATTAAACAAATTAAACAAGCCATGGTACCAAAAACGTGAAGAACAAACAAAACAAATATCCTAAATAAACTAGATCTACAAACACTACACTGCGGACTACTACACTGTCAAGAAAATAAACAGGACTCAAACACTGACTTGACTAGACTAGATTAGACTGGGTCACATCTCAGCAACGCAGAAATTGACACCAAACTTGGTACATTGACTCGGAACGAGTACGAATATGTCCAAAAAAGTAATGTCATGTGACCACTGGGGGATGCCGCAGGACATGCGTTTTGGCCATTAACTGTTGATGTGTTTGCCTTAATAAAGTTATTCCTTTGTCTTGTGATATCTTGTGAGATGCCAAGGCATATTGGATTTTGTTTGTAAAAATTTTCAAAAATCGTTTGTCCTTTACTGCCAATTGAAAAAGACAGTGAAGCCGCCAAACAGGAAGTGATGTTGTATCTCAGCAAATCTTTGATACATTCACACCAAACTTGGTATATTTACTCTGAACCCTGTTCTTAGGATGCCTAAAATGTTTATTGAGTCATTATAACTGCTTGGCCCCCTCATTGCTGCATGCAGCAATATTTTTTTATTTATTTCTTAAAGTCCATTCAGAAAAAATGCAATATATTCAATAATATTTGATTGATTGATTGATAGTAGACCCAAACAGTTTGACCCCAGTGTTAACAGTGTTTAGCCCCACAGTTTTTGGGAAACATCAGAAAACCCATGTTCATATTCTCATTTATGCAAAGATTGAGTGGACCTCATCAAGTATCATCAAGCCTGGATGGTAAGGGAGAGAGAGTTACCTCTGAGCTTCCTCAACAAAATATTTTCAGTCCTGTGTCTTCTTCCACATTCAGTACAAAGAAAATGTTCTCGGTATCATTGTCATTCCAAATAACCAAAGGGCAGATTAAGAGTTTATTATTAATTTCTTGTATTCATTGATCATTAAATGTGTCATTCACGTGAGGTAGTGTCAAATGTAGTCTTTGCAAGGTGCTGGGTAAACAATAGGTGTCAACTGCTGTTTGCTAATTAAGCATCTTTTTTTGTTAAGGTGATAATTGGATTTCCTGGCTCAGTGCTGTAAATATGTTCTACAACCTCAGCACTTTGGCATTCATAACACATCTCTGTCTTGTATCAACTCTACAAGAGTTTTGTTTATGTGTGCTGTTAAGTGCATGCTAAATGACATGATAACTCAAGTCTACGCGAATAGATTTTATTTGTATAGTGCCTTTCATGCCAAAGCATCCCAAAGCACTATCAGTCGCATTTTATTGTTTCACATCAAAATAATTTGTTTCTTCAGGTGGATATCTGCTACAGATTTGTGGCACAGCAATACACAGCAGTGGCTTTGTTAGCACTGGGCCTCCAGAGCTTAAGCTCTAAACCTTTCTTTTGAAGTGCCACAAATATTTTGATGGTATAATAATCAAAATACCTCATTGGTAAATCCCGTAGAGCAAAAAAGAGGTGAACATTCCTTTACAGTTTTCCCTTCGCCAAATGTTACACAAAAAAATGTTACACTTGTAAAAAGGAGGATGATTTTTTTTTTATAAATCGAATGCCCATCGATCTACTACCTCATGTTGGATATCTTTTCATTATGTTGTTGCAAGCTAACTAAAACCACACTGGCTGATTGGCTACTTAGCCGGGTAGGTATTGGTTTTGGTAATTTGGTAGTTCATACTGAACTGGCGAACAAGCATTATCAAAAATGTATCCCTTAGATTGACATACAGAACTTCAGCGATACTGAAGCCTGTAAGAGGTATGTGCCCTTTTAACGATGTAGTAGTGTCAGCCCTACGCTTGGGGAGACTGGAATTCTAATCTTGCCCATAACTTTGGTCATTCAGAATTTGTGTAAATACACAGCATTACAAATTGTTCCAGACTTGGCAATAGCTTTTATTTCCCATTGTTTAAATTTGTGCAATAACATTAAGTCTTCTAAATAATATGCAGTATGTTGGCCTACACATTTTTCTTAAAAAAAATAAAAAATAAAATATAAAAGCATCAGTAATTCTGTGTCTAAAAGTATCATAAAACATGACAGCATATTTTTTTATTATAACCATCGGACTTCACATTGTTTATGTTTGTGATTATAACCAAAATCTTAGAGTTTGAACTGAGCCCCGAATTGGTTCAAATCCTAGTGACGCCCCTGGTACATAGCACAGTAGAATTTCATATATGTGATTACCGTAAATAACAGCCAGTTTTTGAGTCTAACTTGAAATGAAATTCGTGATAAACTAAATGAAGCACGGGGTTGAGCAATGAGGAGGGGGAAGACTGAAGCCCACCATGCCATGTGCATGGGGCTCCCAGCTGAGACTGTATAGTTACTGTGCTGTCACCACAGGCTGACAGACAGACATCTGCAGGCGAAATGGTAAATTATCCACAGAGCGCCCACGTTAGCTTGCAGGTGTAAGTGATTCCTGCTGAGGACCGTGTGGGGGTGGGAGCAGGCTCATGGGGATCACAGGCTAGAAGGCCACGTGAGGCACACCCGTCCCAGGTGAGGCAGGCCACGCCCAGCTGCACCTGTGGGAAAGCTGTGGATATTTAAAAAAAAACATCCATTTTGTTGGGTTTTTTTTGTTCTTATTATTTTAGTTTCTTGTTTTAGATGTCAGGGAACCCATGGCAACCAAAACAAGAGGGGCTACTGATGAAGACCAACTGATGATGGAAACTGACAGACCCCTGACAGCAGAATCCAATGTTGCAGTCAAGATAAAAGCTAACCATAAGTCAGACAATAAGTTACAAAGCTGATTTCCCTTTGAGCAGCGGAGATGGTCTACCCTTGAATTCAGTAAAGATCGGCTCCAGCGTCAAAAAGAGTGGTATGTACAGTAAACATATTTACAGCTTGCAAATCACTTTCTAAACAGACAGTTAAGTAAAATGGAGACATGTAGATAATAGGCGTACGTCAAATTAATAACTTGTCAGCTAGTGCCATTTGAGAATCTTTAGCTTATGTTTATCAGTTCTACATAGCTGGTGGCTGCTTTAATTGGACGATAGATTGGTATTATACACACTATTTTCCATAGTAATAGATGCACTGTGTTGCAATATCCTAGAAATTAATTAAAAACTGTAACTGTAAGTCAAATATGAACATTTCTACAAATGCAGTGGAAATTATTATGTCTAATATATATAATAATTTATGTATTCTAAAAATCATACGACTTGTGTCTTCCCATCTTTAACTCCTCAACCCTCACTTTCACGTAATTAACCCTGGGGGGAGAGTTACTTCATCACCAGGGATGCGGCCTAGCCCTCTCAGCCATGGCTGGTGAAGCCTTTTGGAGATACTGTCAGACTGAATGAGCACTAACTTACATTCAGTGAGAAAATCAGTAGGGCAGAGTGAGGGTTGAAATCTCGTTTGGCAGGCTGAGGGTGGTGATGCCTTCTGAAACGCAACGTGGATTTTGTCAAACAGATGAACTGTGTCCTGTGTATCTATGTGAGAAACACGATGACAGGTTCAGAGGTGTTTGGGGTGATGCAGCAGGGAATTCCACATTTCAGCAGTCTGTTGTGCCAGGGGATGGGGATAAACAGATCTGCTCGTTTAACAACTAGGTGCAGAGTGCATCACACAGGATTGCTGTTTGTTGCTAAAAGGGAGACTAGTGCTCTCTGATGTACAGTGAGTCTGCTCTGTTTCTGTATATCACTGGATTTAACCATCAAGGACCACATTTAGAAATGTGTTTTTAATGTTTTAATGTGCTATCCTCTGGGATCTGATATATCTTATGCTGTAAGTCTGTTTTAAATACCAAATAAAAATCTATAAAATTGCTATTTTTCGGATTTTCCAATGTTTTATCGTCATTTTGTTGAAAGCTTCTAAATCTGGTGTGCATACCCAATATTTATTTTCCACATTTAAAATTGATGCAAGTTTGAGAAGTGAATTGCTTCCCAGCAAGGCTCTTTACATGAATTTAACATCAACCACATTCACAATGCAGTTGATGTAGTGAAAATTTGAGTGAAAGCTAAAAAAACCAGGGAACAAAATATAAACATGTATGCAATCCCCTGTGCGAACGTGGGATATTGACACATCTGCTACAGGTGTCTGACATACTTTTATGGTCTCAACAAGCTGTCCAAATAAACGAGGCGGTCCACCTCTGTGAGGCAGTTATTTTTGAGCGGGTTCACCTCTGCTGCTTCATCTTCACACAGGAGATTTAACTGGTCACGCTGAGCCTGCGATGATTTCTGAAGTTGCTCCTGGTGTTAGGCCTCTGTCTCCCTCATGAAGTGCAGGTACTCACTGGTTGTTGTGTCTTAGCATAGACAGTAATTACGTGTTGAGTAGAAACCGCCAAAGCAAACCTGAGGACAACTTGTGCAAGTACTATGTATAGTCTCAACAGCTAGAGGGTGACCATTAATTTCTACCAACCAGACGTACCAATGTGATGCAAATATAAAGGTCATGCAATTCGCCAGCATAAGGATTTTAACGGTGCCATGACAGAAGCCCTTTGTGTATGCAATTATCCACCCCTTTTGAAGACAACTAATCAGTGTGATTAGCGCTAAAAAGTGAACGTGAAAAACTATTGACATTGAACTGTTTACAAACCTAGAATGGAGCCTGCACATCTATTGCCCGTTGCACATGATAGCAGCAGTGACACAGGTAGACCCTGAGCTTATCGGGGTGCTGGACTCATGGGGGGTTAAGCTTCATATTTGGAACATGCAGCTTCCTTTGAAAACACCCAGGGAGGCTTGCTAAAAACAACTCACTGCATTCAAAGAGACAGATAGTCCTTGGACTGGAAGTTAGGTTTAGTGGGATATTAATGATAGGGAACTTGTTATTGATAATGTGCCAGATAAAGTTTATCTCAATGATGACTGCCTACAAATCTCAAAGGCAAAGCATCCTTAGTACTCTTGAAGCTTGAGATGGTGAGGGCTTTGAAGCTCTGGACAGGTGGATTATTCCAAAATGTGTGGAGAGCTGTGGTTCTGCATATTGGGGGTGCCTTGAACGTCCACGATAACAATGATGGGGGAAATGTACTGGCTTCAAGCGGAATGATGTAAAAAGATTGGATTCTATTGTAAAGGGTGAGAACAATTAAAGAGCCTCTCATACGATTGTATTGGAAGGAATTAGATGAGGGGGTCTGTTTTGTATGGCAGTGGAGTGTAGGCTATTTTTCTTTAGCTGTGGAGGGATTTTTACCAGCAGCCAATGTTCAAGGGTGAATTTACCATTGCCAGGATCCAGGGTTCAAATCTGTCTCGGGTTAGTTTCTGTGCTGAGTTTGCGAGTTCTTCCTGTGTTTGTGTTAGTGTCCTCTGGGTGCTCCAGTTTCCTCCCATTGTCCAGATACTTGCAAGTTAGATGGACTGGCATCTGAGACATTGGCCCTGTGTGAGTGGTTTTACATGTTTCTGTGTGTCCCTAGCCCTGTAATGGACTGACATCCTGTCCTGGGTTTTCCTTGTCTTGCACCCTAAACACGCCAAATTAATCTCCGGCCACCCTGAATTGGATAAACAGATTCAGAAAATGAATGGATTGATAATCACCATTGGTGTGAGCCGGAAAGTAACATCAACAAGAATACTTTTTAAGCTCCAGAGCGCAATGGGTTTGCAGTCAACCCTGTCAGCTCATTCATCATTCATTACGCAGAATCAAAATGCAGATGTCTCAGTTCATTGTTCTTCTTGACGTATGAGTGTTGAACTGAAAATGTGCCCTGTCAATTTAGAATTTCTACAATCTGATCTATAGTCTCCTTAATAGGTCCTGCAGATCCACATTAAACATATAGCATTATGCAATCTGAAGTGTTTTCAACATCATACCTCGTAAAGTGTCAGCATTTTTGTTAATTTATTTATTTTAATAAATCATTTTACTCAGTGTTGTGTAGTGACAGGACATTGATGTACACTTTCAGAAAGGTACAGGTGCTGAATTTGAATTGCTCCTAAAAAAGTTAATTCTTCTCAGACTATCCGTTGTTATTGTTCACTATTGGTAGGTAGGTGCCTTTCACGTATTAAATATTAAAGGTGTGCAGGAATGATTGACTTGAATTTCCTGGAAATATAAGAGAACAGGGGTGCTAGTGAAGTGGTTTTATTTGATCTGGTAACATGTGCATTCACAGAGAATAATCTCTTGCAGCTCTGTGCGGCGTTGCAAAGGCAGAGGTGAGGTAAAAAATGCATGACTTCTGCATGGGCTTCACGGTGTTCAATACGCTATCTATTAATCTATTATCTATAAATACCTGAAAAATTGAACACACCTCCCAGTGAAAGTGCATTCTGGCTGATAAGGAAACAGCTGTCATTGTTTATTTTACGTTTTTTATTCGCTGTTGCTGTTGTTCTTGATGTTGTTACGTTTGCGGTGCATTTGTGAGCTGCGGGACGCTAATGCACACCTTTGTGTTTTGGGAAGCAGACCTCAACCTCCTTTTTACCTTTTTATCCTGGCAAATGCTGCCGAGGCCTTCCGGCTTGTCTTGATCATACCGTTGTGACAGCTCTCCAGTTTATCGCTTATTATGAAGGAGAAGGAATTATACATATTTTTTGCAAATTCAATACAGATTAGTATTTTCAGTAATGTTTAACATTTAGCATTTTTCAGTTACTCCAAGGGTAAAAAATGGTCGACTGATGCCTGACTGAATATAATTTTGTGAAAACCTGACTTAAAGGATTAAGGATTATTTTATGATGGCAATACGTTTATTTCTGATGATGATGATGAATATTATTATTATTATTATTATTATTATTATTATTATTATTATTATTGTAGTGAAGTAGGTGATTAGGTGTGATTCCGCCCTTCTGAGTTATCTACCTCAGAGATCAAGGGTTTACTCCTATTACAGGAATATACAGTATCTCACAAAAGTGAGTACACCCCTCACATTTTTGTAAATATTTGAGTATATCTGTTCATGTGACAACACTGAAGAAATTATACTTTGCTACAATGTGAAGTGGTGAGAGCACAGCTTGTATAACAGTGTAAATTTGCTGTCCCCTCAAAATAACTCAACACACACCCATTAATGTCCAAACCGCTGGCAACAAAAGTGAGTACACCCCTAAGTGAAAATGTCCAAATTGGGCTCATTTAGCCATTATCCCTCCCTGGTGTCATGTGACTCATTAGTGTTACAAGGTCTCAGGTGTGAATGGGGAGCCGGTGTGTTCAATTTGGTGTCATTGCTCTCACACTCCCTCATACTGGTCACTGGAAGTTCAACATGGCACCTCATGGCAAATAACTCTCTGAGGATCTGAAAAACAGAATTGCTGTTCTACATAAATATGGCCTAGGCTATAAGAAGATTGCCAAGACCCTGAAACTGAGCTGCAGCACGGTGGCCAAGACCATACAGTGGTTTAACAGGACAGGTTCCACTCAGA
>JAOYSI010053233.1:0-22050 GCA_025775065.1 Hiodon alosoides
GGTACGCCGATTCACTCACACACCACTCCCTCCGGATCTTTTACACTTTAAACATAAAACTAAAACCAGGAATTACGGAACATTTAATTCTGAAGATTTCTAACCAACCAAAAATAACTAATACGATTTACTAGTAATATAGCCTACTGCATGGTCCCATGATAGGAGAATCTTCCTAAAAATTAGATGGCAAAATATTTTCAAATAACGGTCATATCGGTGTACAGTTTATTTATATGTAATATATGTAAACTCCCTGAACGACATACTGCAATAAGGATAATCTGTCAGTTAGCCGTCTTTTTATCTATTAAAGTGAGGAGATTGTTTGGAAATTAATTGGAGGGAGGCATAATCAGCTGTCTGTGAACTTCAGTTTATGTGACCATCTTCAAAAACGCGCAGTTTACGTTGATTACGCGCCACATAACGACGTTGTTCAGGCATCCGCTCCACGTGTGCGGGAATAATTGGCAGCATCTGACCGCGCGCTGACTAAATAAAGTGTCCAGCCCAAGTTCTCTATGCCTGCATTGTTTCGCAGTTTTGTCCAAATGTGATCCTCATCCTCGTCGCTCTGCTGTGGAATGAAAACATGAAGGAACATTATTTCAAGTTCTTCCTGAGACGGACTTACAGCTGGACCACATGGATCCTTTAAACGTACACGTGAAGATAAGCACCCTTTGGAACAGTGTTCCTTGAAGGCTACTTTATGGCGAACTTTTAAAAAAAATTTATAAAGAAGGATCGAATCTAGTGTTTAAAATCAGGACCCCAGCGTTGAAGCTTTTAAAAATGCCCTGTCTTTCGACAAACGATTTGCACTTTTCACTTGGCGCACCTGAGGAGGTGATTTTTATATTGTGTATATACTATCCATGACTTCCATGAACATTATTTTAAATGTATCTTTAAAAATTAAGATTAAAAATGTAACTTGCTCCATTCTTACCCCGTTAATATTCTTTTTTACGCTTGGTTGTTTCAGCCACCCCCTTAATTAATTACATATCCTAATGACTACTTGAAGTATATACAACGCATGTGTTGTGTGCCTACGCATGTGTTGTAGCCACAGCTGCTGCTGTCTCTGCAGAATGTTTTGTTTAATTGTCGGGCAAATGGATGTCAGTGAGAAGAGTTGCCAGTGTACAAGGACAAGTTTATGTGGTTGTTACATATGAGCGGAGAGATTTAATTCAAAAAGATGGAGTTGCCATGATAGAATGGGATAAGAACCGGCTTGATCCAGTTTTGGGTGGCTTTTAATATAACCGCCATGGTGTGGTTTCCTAACCTTCAATAATTAATTTATCTAACAACCCCCCCCCCCCCCCCCCACTTGCACATTTTCACGATTCAGAAACAGCCAACATCAGGATGTTCAGAAAGTTTCATGCTTAAAGTACTATAAATAATATAGTGTTGTGGGACTGTGTACTCATTTGTGATTGGTGGGTGTAGAACCCAGCAGACCCATTCTAACACTGCTAATACATTCATATTGTATTGCTGCAATTTTACAAGGCTGTTAGTGGGGAAATATTATATTTCATAAACTGAGAAACTATATAATGCTACAGTAGAATTGGTTGTACTGCACAGGAAATCAAGGCATATAATATAGGATATCAAGTCATCGGTAGCCATTTTAATGTCTGGGTGCAAGGCCTGTGAATACTTGCTACTTACCGGATCATCAAAAACCACTTACTGGAGATGGTATTTAAAAGAAAAGAGAGATACAAAAGGGGCAAAGCCAAATTAAAAAATGGTGCATATAGGCCACTACTACGGGTTATCATACAAAACAAAGGTCAAAACTCAATTCCGGTTCTCCAACGATTACGGCCCATAATCCAAAAAACACTTGCTAAGCTAATAATTCTCTGTTTCGGCTCAAATATGCTCCAGACTTACTTCAGGGCTTCCCCTTCAGGGAGACGTCTTTTAAACGTTGCCTTTTATGCAGTGATTCATCCATTGCCTGCTGCAGTACAAATTACCCAGCTAAAGACTACCGGCTATCAGCAGGCAGGCATGAAATGTCAGACTGGCTGTCTTAAAGGGGAAGAACCCAGGTTGTACCACAATTGTGTAAATTCCAAGCACTCCAGCACCTCAGAAATCAGGACTTGTGTCCTGCTAGTACCTTAGTCATGTTTTTGTTTTCGTTCCAGCATCTCACCTCCTCCTTGCTGGCGGTGGCTTTCCTGACCTCCTTCGGCAGCTCCATGCTCTATGGCTACAACCTGGCTGTAGTCAACTCCCCAGCAGGGGTAAGTAGGCTGCCCCTCCTGATCCAAGTGTGTGAAACGGGCATCATTATGTGATACTGTTTAAACCGTGCGCGGGGCACGCGTTTCCTAGGTTGTTGTGTTTTCTTGCCGTTTGTTTGACCTGGTATTTCAAGCCTGCAGCCTTAAGAATGTGAAACAAAGTATTTCCAAATGTCTTGATTAGATATTTTGTCAAATCCCATGTCCGTGTTTACCATTTTTTGGTGACTCCAGGTTTGTTCATCATCGCCCACTGGGGCTAAAATCTCATACTTGGGAAGAGTGAAGACCTGTTTGTATTGGTAAGCATGCACACTTAGTGGGTAGGTGGAGACATGTTTCAAACCAGGTGTATTTGCTGATGATAAAGGTTAGGTGAATTTTTTCAGCCGTTTCTCAAGCAACAGGCATATCTGGCGTAAACTCTGTAATGCAAACAATGGTCTTTTATAGACTCTATTCTGTCTTATGCACAGTTTTGTAACCTTTGCCATTGCATTGTAGAGATAGTCACAAAGTAACATTTATGTTGATCGTCTTTGGGATTCACGTGGATAATGTGCTGGCAATTTAAGCTTGGGAATTTTCAGATATTCGGAGATTTCATGAAATTTTTTTTTTCATTAGTTTTTTTTACTTATGTCAGTGTTGGAAAAGCTCTAGCGTGCCCCATAGTGGATTAGCAGCTAATGGCCGTCCTTGTGTGGTATTAAAAGGCTTACTGTGACATGGAGACCTCTGAGGCACGGCAATGGTTTTGACAGAAATTATTGATATTAAGGGGCTGGGTATTATAAGATAGATCCTAAAACTCATATAATTGTCTAAACATTGAAAGCAGTGTCAATAATGTGTGCACGTTTACCTTTGGAGCGGTTTGCTGCCAGAACAGCCTGCGTGTGCTGTCTCTACGCTGGTTGACAGGCGCTGGCGGCGGTCGTGGTACCCGGACTTGCCACCTCACTGGCTTTGCTATCAGAAGGCTGCGGGGGGCCTGCTGTGCCACTCTCGAGGCAGAAGTTACTGATAGGTCAATGGAGCTGCTTTTCATTTCCTCAGACGGACACGTGAGAAGATTAGGGAGGGGCTCCTGAAAGTAAAGGAGAAGGCGCCAGAATTCGATTAGTCCCTGACCTGAGAATTCCAGTGGACCATCACATGGCTTTGAATCGCCTCCTATCCCTCCCTCTCACGTGGTTCCCCGGGGGAAAGGTATCCCCCTTCTTTCTGAGAAAACTGGCCATGATCAGGGCTAGTGATATTCATTATATTATCCTGCCAGTCTGTTAGGGATAATGGTTAATTACCTCTGGGCCGGATTGCTAGCCATGTCTAATCTGCGTAGTGCCGGATTATCCTGATTCATGCGGCTTGATGTGTGGTGGGGGCGGCTGCAGCTGGATGAGATTCCGGTGGCATAATGCCTATAACGGCCAATGTGAGCGCAAGGGGAAAGATCGAACAGGGCTGTGGTACTGACGGGTACCGGCATGACCAGCCCTGTCCGCTTTGGCCTTAGCCACATCCTCAGAAAGAAAGACGCTTGCTGACACGATCCTTCTCCTCACTGGCTGGATCTCTTTTGTGTAGTCGTGGTTTCCTTGGTTACTGCGATTAGTAGAACACCCACTAAGCTTTATATACCCCTAAATGCTCTTTAGAAGATATTTCTTCTTAGAAATGGCGAACGTTTACTAGATAGAAGGTTGAGAAATTTTAGACACGTTATTCTAATACAGATGATAATGAAAGTTATTTCTTAGATCTGGTCTGCTTATTTCAGACCTTGGCTGGTACCTACCACAACTCAGGCAACCTGCTAATTGTACTTCATATAACTGTGTTTAATAGCACTCAGGCTCCTTTGAGTAGAAAAATATCATTAAAAAAATGAAAACTCATTTTAACCCAATCTTATTAGATGCAGTTAGCTTAGTTTATATTAGATTAGTTTAGATTTTTGCTCCAGCCTTGGTTAGAAACACTAAATTAATCTTCCGATGTATTGATAACACATTTGAGTGACATTTAAATTATTATTATTTAATTTAAACAATGCAAGGTTGTGCGACGGTGATTTTAAATAGACTGAAACTGACTGATTTTTATAAGGGCAAATTTTATTGCGGGTCTCTTGGGACCCAATGCATTATTAGTGACGATGTTATAGATTTTACACCCCTTTGTCTTTGTCATAGATTTGCTTTCTCCACATTGCTCACGCAGTTCCTGTATTGGTTTCATCGTTGGTGGGGTGGCTCGTTGTGGCTCTGACGTTTCTGGCTTTCTCCTCACAGTACATAAAAGACTTCTACAACCGCACCATCGTGAGCCGGAATGGCAGCGGTGTGACCGGGGAGGCCCTGACGCTCATGTACTCCGTCACGGTGTCCGTCTTCGCCCTCGGCGGGCTGGTGGGCTCCCTGATGGTGGGCATGTTGGTCACCAAATTCGGCAGGTAAGTCAGCAAATGACACCCCCCATGCATATTCAGTGAAAAAGGCCCTGATTTCAGTAATGCCTGCATTGCTCTTATACGTTTTATCACACAAAAATATTACAGATGTGAAGTGTTTACGGTGTTGGAGGGATCCGCTCTCACTATAAATCTGGAGTAGAGTTTACAATCGCAACGGCTCATGGAGTCTTAGTATTTCAACGCATCGATCTTGGCGCCGGCGGGCCAAAGTGCGGCGCTCGCGACTGTTTCTGATCGACGGTGACCGCTGTGTTCACTCTTGCAGGAAAGGGACTGTGGTCAACACCACGGTGCTGGTCTTCATCGCTGGGTCGCTCATGGGCTTCAGCAGGATCTGTGGGTCCCCGGAAATGGTCATCCTGGGCCGCTTTGTGACCGGGATACACTCTGGTATGGCACGACGGCAACGAGGGGGCACCATCTGCGCGCTTAATGGCGGTTCTGTCCATACAGGGGTCACCAACATCCCCATTGATATAAATTAGTTTCAATATCTACTAAGTTTTAGTTCAATGAACTGGCCTGTGGCTTCATATCTAACATTAATGTGCTCTCTTTATACTTTCTGGAATCATTAGCCAAAATTTCACAAGACGGGTATATTGGTGCATGCTTTCGGTAACAACAAGCAAAGAGATGCTAGCAGGTCATCCGCGCCCTCGCCCCACCATGCCAAGAGGACAGTTCTTCTGCATTCCGGCTCTGTCCGTGGTTGTCATGGCTACAACTAACAGCTAGGCGGGTCACAGGACAACAGGAGGTCATGTGATGGGGGGGGGATGCATGGGAACACAATGCTGCAATGTCTTTTGTCTGCCATGCAGGGATTTCCCTCAGTGTGGTACCCATGTACCTGGGAGAGATCGCGCCCAAGAACCTGAGGGGCTTTCTGGGCCTTGTGCCCAGCATCTTCATCTGCGTTGGGGTCTTCACGGCCCAGATTCTGGGTCTCCACGAGCTGCTGGGAAAGGTACAGAGTTTGTTTATATTCCAATCCTGCAGGTAGCCTAGTGGTTATGAAACCAAGCCTAGTGGTTATGAAACCAACTTTTGACCAGGAGGTTAAACTCTGCATGGCAATGACTGCATGGTAAAGCGTGTTAGCTAGGACCCTGTTTGCTGTGGGTTTGGGGGCTGGTGTTAAGGTTCTGTTCTGCTGCTCCACAGGAGGAGCACTGGCCCTTGTTCCTGTCCCTGGTTGTAGTACCCACCTTCATCCAGCTGATGGTGCTGCCCTGGTTTCCCGAGAGCCCGCGGTACCTGCTGATCGAGAAGCACAACGTCCACGCCACCATCACCGGTGAGTGAGCTGGGCCCACGCGGCGACCAAATAGGCTTCTTTAAATATTACTGCTTAAAGTGTCGGTGTTGATGTAACTACAGGTAAAGCCTGGTGCTGTTCAGTGACGGTCCCTTCTGACCTATATGAAAGCCTTTTCTAGATGGCTGATGCCATCCTTTTGGTAACTGACTTTGATGCGCTCAGTATGGTTGAGCATAGCCGATATCTGTTGCTGGACAGAATTTTAACAGCACCTACCAGCCTCGTTCCACCACACCCTGTCCAATTTCGCCCTGTGACAGTTGTGCCACGTTGTTACGTGTTGCTGTTGTTGCTGTTGTTGTTGTTGTTGTTGTTATGGAGAGTCATCATTACCGGGTGTCACAGAGCCGTCTTGTATTCCCGGCAGCTCTGAAGTGGTACCGTGCCAAGTGCAACATCCAGGCGGAGATCGAGGAGATGCAGGAGGAGCAGCGCTCGCTGTCCTCTGTACGGACGGTGTCTGTGTGGGGGCTGCTGTGCGACCGCACCGTGCGCTGGCAGGTCCTGTCCGTGGTTGTCATCAATATCGGCATGCAGCTCTCCGGCATTGATGCGGTGAGGGACGCCGCCCAGCAAGTGTCACTCATGTCACTGGGATAGGGACGCCGCCCAGCAAGTGTCACTCATGTCACAGGGATAGGGACGCCGCCCAGCAAGTGTCACTCAGGTCACTGTGATGGGGACGCCGCCCAGCAAGTGTCACTGTGATAGGGACGCCGCCCAGCAAGTGTCACTGTGATAGGGACGCTGCCCACCTCACATCACTCATGTCACTGTGATAGGGATGCCGCCCACCTCACGTCACTCATGTCACTGTGATAGGGACGCCGCCCACCTCACGTCACTCATGTCACTGTGATAGGGACGCCGCCCACCTCACGTCACTCATGTCACTGGGATAGGGACGCCGCCCAGCAAGTGTTACTCATGTCACTGTGATGGGGACGCTGCCCACCTCACGTCACTCATGTCACTGTGATGGGGACGCTGCCCACCTCACGTCACTCACGGTGCTGTGATGGGACCCACCTCACGTCACTCACGGTACTGGGATGGGACCCACCTCGCGTCACTCACGGTACTGAGATAGGACCCATGTCAGAAAATAAATGGATCTTTATTGGCCCGATGGTTACAAAATCTAGGCTCAAAGTCACGCTGAAAATGCTTTAATAGGGCTGTTGGTAACAAATGTTGCCAATTCAATTGAATCAAATCAATCTGGCGAGCGCCTGATTAACTGTCATTTCCTATTTTTGACACACAGACCTGGAGGGATGTCAAGAGGGCTACTTAGACTTGATGTGATTTACCCATTATCTAGCGTTACAGGAGAATTTCACTTATTGCTCTAAATTCGGGACTTTCCTTTACAGTGTGTAATATAGCCCAACTGAAATAGACACGAATGAACAAATTCTGTAATTTTCCAAAAAACAAGATAAAAGTTTCTGTTGGAAATGGGAATAAGCAAATGCAAGATTGAATTGTTGAAATCATGTGCCAAACCAATGCAGAGACCATAATGTTCCAGGATCTATATTAAACAATCTCGGTTTTTATAGCTGCTTGTCCCTGCTTAGACAATAAATAAGAGCCATTATTCAAGGAAAGCTTATTTTCCAAGAGGTCAGGTTTTGTTTGCAGTATTGACCACATTGTTGATTGATTGCACCAGGTTGCTCTGACAACTGTAGTTCTTTACCGATATTATGATTATGATGATGGTGGTGGGAATGGATCTTGCCAAATCGTGAGAATGATGAGACTTGTCAAGGAGGCTCTCTGGGTGACCGAGAGCGGTGCAGAATAACTGGGTAGGCTGCCTGTGCACTCTTCATTGTTAAACCCCCAGGCAGCCGTAGTCACTGACTGCTGGAGCGGAACTTGGATGCGTACTCTGAGCCTTAATGCGACCTTGTCTGGGGTGGGTTTTTTTTTACAGTGAACCGCCTGCTCCCTAATGTATTGCCAGCAAGTTGTTATTATTATTTTTTGTTTCTTTTCATTTCAGATCTGGTTTTACACCAACGACATCTTTGAGAACGCGGGAATCCCCGCCCCGCAGATCCAGTACACCACGGTGGGGACGGGGGCCATTGAGGTTGTCGCCGGGCTCGTAGGGGTGAGTCCCCGGTAACTGCTGGTTTTCCTGGTCCCGCTCGGTGAAACAACTGTATTCCATAAGGAGACGTCTAGGTGGAGGGATGTGCGCTTTAGGCCCACTCCACGCTCCTTGGATGCCCCCCAGCAGATGAGGGCCATGTGTTCCAAGGCCAGAGAGTACTCGGGGTTATGGGAGCGTGAGGTCTGTACCAGTTGGGCCCTCACCGGTCAGGTTAACAGCACAAGGAGTAAAATCTGGAGATGATGATGATGATGATGATAGTAGTAATAATAATACTAATAATAGTAATGGTAATGATGGATTGCATTTATACAGCGCCTTTCAGGATCTCAAAGATCTTTACAGTGTTGGGGAAAAATCACCTCAAAACGGGCCGGAATGCTCACCACACATGCTGAGCTCTCTCTCTCTCTCTCTCTCTCTCTCTCTCCTCCCCAGTGTTTCACCATTGAGAGGCTGGGCAGGAGGCCGCTCATCATTGGTGGTTTCGGGTTCATGGGCATCTGCTGCGCCGGCATCACTCTGTCCCTCGTCCTGCAGGTATGCTCGGGTGACCATCTGGACACCCCCGTCTCGGGTTTCACATTTCAGCAACCCTAACCCTAACTGACATCTTTTGTATGTTTAAATATACTTGTTTATTTGACTGTAAAAAATCTGTTTGCAGCCAATAAAATATAAATTTTGTTTTTTTATTGTTTAAATAATGAGTAGGTTATTTATATTTAGCAGTAAGATGTTTATGTGTGTACAGTTATATCTCCCGGTAGGTTATTTGAACTTCACGGCATGGTAAAATGAATGGTCCAGTGATCCCTCTCTGTCCTCCCAATTTTAGGCACACGTGTCAGCCATGCGCTACGTCAGTGTGGGCTGTGTGGTAGGGATCATTGCGGGCTTCTGCATTGGTCCAGGTGGGTTCCACTAATGAGCCAAGCCCTGCCTGTGGAGCGTGGTGATTGGTGTGTTCACAGTAATGTTGGTTTTTATTCATTCGTGTACTCTTCCCGCAGCAGTCACTTAAGTGGAACTTCAGGCAGGACAACTGTCACTCTGCCATGCACTCCCTTGGGTTATCTGTGAAAACAGCCGGTGGTTGTCATGAGTACTTCAATTAATTTAAAACTGTCTGCTTGCCCAGAGGTCTATAAATGGCTGCCCCCTAGTGGTAGAATTGTGAGAATGCAATATGTGGTGCTTTCTTTTTTTAGAACCTTTTCTTTTTTTTACCCTCAGTACTACATTTAGGGAAACAATGGCAGGCATTCACATCCCCTGACTTGCAGACAACGTGATCTGGGTGAACCTCTTCCCTGTAATTCAATTGGAATTGCCCCGTGAAATGGATTTCTCCTTAGTATTGGAGTAATTGAGCAAATGATCCCTACCAAATATATGGACCAAATGTTTGAACATTTGTGGCTGAGCGATTGAATGAAATTATGTTGATGAAATGCTTTCACAGTATATGGAATGAGACACAAAAACAATCCTGTCACTACATTGCAGAACGCAATTCTAATGTTGCTTGTCTTAACAGACTTGTCAAATTTAGACAGAACATTGATGAAAAATATTTTTAAATACCCAAGAATGGAAGTTGGTAAAAAAAAAGCCACAGGTTAGGTCTGTGACCACTGGGTTAATACGACTTTCGGGTCTTGATTATACAATCATGTGATCAGCATGTGAGATGTTTTAATGAATTGGCCGTGATTTGAAAGTGAAAGGGGCAGAAAAAAAAAAAACATTTAAACAAGATGAACTCGGTACTCTGTCGGAGTACTCTACCCCGATGGCGTACTCAGACGACCAGTTATGGTGAATTTAACCTAATCATTAAGTGGTCGTTCACCTTTGGAGAGAAACCCGTTTGGTACAATGCTGTCTTTACAGCATGCAGCTGTACTGATCTGGGATCTGTCGAGCAACGGGGCTGCACAGAACTCCACTCCCACTTGTGGCTCTTCATGCTGATGGACATGTAGAGGCCTCTGTTTGCCCAGAATTCTTTGTTTTGTGCTGTAAGAAAACTCCGCTTTTCTAGTTGTGTAGATATTGGGGGAGACAAACCAGACTCAAGATATTGAGCCTAATCACTGAAAAATGATTAATCCCCTTTAATCTTTTTTATCAAAAAAGACCTTTGATAACAGTTTTAAAACGGGTTTCATTATGTGCGGGCCATTTGTTTTCTGCCTAGGCATTACTCAGACTGTATTTTGTATTTTTTTTGTGACAAAATTTGACACTTGTGCTGAGGAAGGTTGCAAAGTGAAAAAGATTAACGAGAACTTGAGTGGTTTACTAGGCAGACGCCAGATCAGACCCACAGACAGATCTATAATTCATTCTCGCCCGAGAATTTCTGCGGCTGTAATCGCCTCTTTTAATTAGGATTTTTATGGCTCATTGTTCATAAACAATGATGAATGTGACTCTTTAAGACAGAAGCCTGCATGTGCGATGAATTCTCAGACTGAGTTCTATATCGGTTTGACTGCATCACCCCCACCCCCCCCATCCCGCTGCCTTTTCATAATTATCAAGCAGAAATAATGAAGTTGCTGCTTCGCTTGTTCGTGGATTCATTAGTTTTGGAGAGGGGGGGGGCATCCGGCACCAGCACCAGCTTATTTTTTCACTTTCAACCAAAAGGGATTAGAGGTTAAGCATTGGAACCATTCAAACTTTGTGCGTATTGAGATAACAAGCACCACAGAATCCCACATTGTTCTCTTGTAGTAGTCCAAACATTTTAGTTTAGCAAAGGTATCATATCTTCTGTGGAGGGTGAATGTTTGGGTACTGTTCTCTCTGTGATGGCATATTAACTGTTCTGGAGAAACCACTGGCCTGAATATAAAATCCAAAAGAATCCACATTGATGCATTATAATTCATTTTTCTTAGACAGCCGTGTGTACAGTGACTGTGCGTTCTGACTGTGTGACATAGACGTGTGTAAAGTGGCGTGTGCGTTCTGACCGTACGGTGCAGACGTGTGTAAAGTGACGTGTGTGTGCTCTGACCGTACAGCACAGACATGTGTAAAGCGCCAATACGTTCTGACCGTGCGACACGATCGTGTAAAGTGATGGTGTGTTCTGACCGTATGTCGCAGTGGTGTGTAAAGTGACGGGTGTGTTCTGACCGTATGTCACAGTGGTGTGTAAAGTGACGTTATCACTGTGTGTAGCTGGAGTACCGTTCCTGATGACGGCGGAGCTCTTCAAGCAGTCCCACCGCCCTGCAGCGTACACCGTGGGAGGCTCCCTCAACTGGATATCCAACTTCACCGTGGGGTTCGTCTTCCCTTTCTTACAGGTGACCACTCCACCCTCCCTCTTATTGACAATGACAAGACCCATTCACACCATGGATAATCAGGCAAAATGGACTTAGTGTAAATGGGAAGTGGCAGACAGATCAGATCAAGGAACAGTAGCATAATGGTAAAACGGCATAAGTGGCTACGCAGGGCTCTAATAAAGGTTACTGTGCCGTAGTGTAGGCACCATTACATTTTTATTAGCACTGAATGCTATTGACGGCAAGCCAGCACTGTCTCCTTTCCAGTGTTTTGTAGATGAGTTTGCAGACTGTTTTTCCAGTAATGGTTTTTGTTTCCGGTGGCGTATCCTGGTCCAGATGTCTGCAGGCTCCTTCTGCTACCTGGTCTTCTGCAGCGTCTGTCTGGCAGTGGCCGTCTACGTGTTCTTGGTCATCCCCGAGACCAAGAACAAGACCTTCATGGAGATCAGCCAAATGTTCGCCTCCAAGGAGGTGGTGGTGGAGAGCCAGGCGCTGAGCCAGCCGGACCAGCTCAAGCTGAGGAAGATGAATGGCTACGGCACGCTGGAGAACGGGTCTCTGGAGCTCGACAGCTCAGCGTCCAGCCCCTGAGGGGGCTGATGGTGACCGAAAAGGCGCCTGGTCTCTTCGCTCTTTACAGTCTGCTTGTCACTCCCCGGCGTGACTTTTTTACCCAGAAACCAGACCTCCTGATTTAGCCCCAGAACCGCCACCGGGACCCCGCTCTGTGGTAGAGTCTCAAAATCTGTGCCTCACAAAAAGTTTTACATTTCCGCACTTTTCCTGACAAGGAAAAAAAAGCATTTAAAAAAATGTTTTTAATTGTCTGAGGCGTCGACTCAAACGGTTGAGGGATTGGTCTACAACTTTTAATTATTTACTTCGATTTGAGTTTCTAAATGTGCCCAATACTGCTTTTGAAATATTCCAAATACATATGGATTGTTCTCTCCTTTCTATTTTTTCTAAAGTCAACACTAGACCACTGGTAAAGCGAACAGACGCATAAAAAGAGCATGAAAAAACAGAGATCAACTCAGTTAAAGACATTTTTGTGTATTACACGTTATTATAATCTTGTATTTAGGGTCCACAATTCCCAAACGCTTAAAATGTTTAAAATGCATATATACATAAAATACATATATATTTTGTATTGTATATCTCAAAGAAAATGAGATTCTTAAACACCAGCAGTCAGTTTTTTGTGTAAATTATCTTCGTGCCTTATCCATTTAAAGGCTTAACCAAATTTATCAAAAAAAGTCGAGTTCTCTTCAGCGTCTAAAAAAATGTTTTGCCTTTTCATACGAATTCTTGGTTTTCTCTTTCCTACAAAAATGCCTATTTTCACTGGTTTCATAAAATTACCAAAACGGTTGGTACTTTGTCGTAATCACAATCCTTTTTTTTCACTTTTCTGCCACGTTTTTCCGTTTCACGCAATACAGGAGTCTTCGCAATCGCTAAATTAACAAAAACGGCAGGCGAAGCACGAGACGGATAGCGTTAAGTGAATTTGTTCAGTTGTGAGAAGGATGTGTAAGCAACAGACAGCGTCCGTGCTGGAGCAATCCGCACTGTCTTGTCAATCAACTTGTCATCCTTGTATGAGTTTTTAAGTTGCACCTGGAGATCAACTGTATTATTCTGATGATTGTTGTTATTATTATAATTATTTTGTTGTAATGCTATTTGTAACTGGTGCTCCCAATTTGGTGCCGACCTTTTCTCTGAAATTGTCCTTGTATTTTGTGAGAACAAGCTTGCAAATTAGGAGACCTGAGACTACAGCTAAATGTGTACAATACAGCACACTGTGTAGTTAAATTGTATTTATGCATACTATATGTGAACATTTTACAGAGTTTATTTAAAATGTGTATAAATGTTTGATTTGTGTTTTTATTCCCAAATACTTTAAAGTATTAAAATCTTTATTGTGTAATTGGCCAAATACAGTTTTTACACATTTAAAGTGTGATTTCTGGTAAATGGTCAGTATTTACGGTATAAACGGACTGTATTTTATTTTTGACATTTTAGTTTCGACTAGACTGAAAGAAACGTGCTTTCATTTAGTGTGTACATTTACATATCATTCACTTAGTCCGTGCTCCAGTCCGACTTAAAACAAATATGTACATTCAAGTTAAAACATCCTGTAATTAATTTATTAACAATGTGTGTGATCAGTTTTTTTGTCTGGTTATCTAGGCGTAGCTGTGTAAAACAACTACCCCCTGTTCCCTGATTGGCTTCATACCTTCACATCACATCAGTGATCCAGTCTCCTGAACCGCTACCCCTAACTAGTCTCTTGGGAACCGACCGTTAATGACTGGCCAGTTCCTATGGGCATTGGTTTGGTACCCCAGTTTTGAAAACCCAAGACAGTGTGTTGAAAAGTCTTGCTTTTCTTCGTTTCTCGTGAGGTTGTGGCCGTGTTCCCTTCTGTAGAGAAGATACATAATGGATCTGGGGGAATTTGACCTTTTATTACACTGGAACTCTTGTACATTCGATCTGTTCCTGCTAGGCTTACCTGCCCAATCAGAATTTCTCATCTAGCACATACACAAAAGTCTAACAGCGGGGCAGGTGTCAAGAAAAAAAAACCGCACTAATGCAATTTTCTCCTCCCTCTCTCACACACAAACGCATGTATTGGGTTGGGAACAACAGCAGCACCCTTGGGTCCACCTCTCTTATGGTGCCTTTAACTGGCCACATGAGACATCCGCTACAATGTATGCTTTGTCATTGTCTCTTGGATGCTAATCTTTTCTAGGGGCGTTCATTGAGCAGTGGCTGAGCTGATCATGTTTCCTGGCCTGATGCGTTTTATATGACTGAACGTTCAGCCCCCACCAAGCAAACGTGGCACGAGGCTCAAGCAGACTTGCAGGTTTTAACTAACGGCAAACCCATCGCTACGCCGGCCCCCTAGCTGTTGGGACTTGTATGCTGATGGATGTTCTCCGTCGCCCCATCCTCCTAGGACGGAGCCAGCTGTCATCTTGGGACGCTGGCATTAACTCGGGGAGGGAGTGATGATAAATTCCTGTTATCAGCGGACGAGGCTGGTGACATATCAGATCTTGGCTCCCACGGGGTCCCATTAAGATGGATGGCTTTACCTGGAAAGACCTATGTTAATCCGATTTCCACTGACTTTTTGGCTTCCAATTTAGATGAGAGAAGGCTAGGCGTATATCTGGGCAGGGAGACGACTAGGCATAATACAGGTAGGCTGGGAGACCCCACTCTGCCTTTTTAAATTAGTTTGTCCGGGTAGCCAAAGGTGGAGTCGGTCCTTCCTCCTTCATACTCTTCCTGTAGAGAGGTGGTCTGGATCGCCCCTTGCGCCTGCTCCGCGTGGAGAGACACCACACCATTGACCATTCAGGGCACTGATACTGTTTACACTTCCTCTGTCTCTACGGTTACCCAGTCTGCACAAATTCTCTGTTGTGTGGAAAGTGATGTGACTTTTTCTGACTTGTCGACATCAATGGTAGAAACGGCTACTTCCCATTTTGGGAACATAGATTATTGTGGTGATCTGTCTATTGAAAATGATCCTGCTTGGGAAGGCAACCTGGAACTGTGTGGGTGGCTAACGAGCTCATGAAGCTGCTCTGGGGTCACCCGTGGCATGAGGGTTTGTTCTTATGGTTCTGTAAGAAAAATAACGTATAAATAATAAAGTCTCCTTTCTGGTTTCTGCCAATTTTCTGCAGGCCTTGTCCTGCATATATGTGCCAACCTGTACTTCTCTTCCCACAAACCCGGGGTCAACAATCCTCACAATTACCCAGCATCCCCCACCCGCCACCATCATGAATCGCATCCAGAATTAGGCTTTCATTAGTTCAACCCACTGAACCTCACCAGGAGGGATCAAAAGCCCCCACAGCTGGGTGTCCCAGTTAGCAAGGGGACTCAGCCGGACACAATGGAACAGAACAAAACGCAAGGCCAGCGCTGGTGACTGCAGTGCGAGCCCTTTAATTGATTCCCACCCCCCCACATTGACTGTTGTAGTTACAACTCCTTCTATTTCTGAAAAAGGACAGAAAGCGCCCGTTGATAGTTGCACTATATCCATGCTTCTTCAGCCACACTGCACGGTTAATTACCTTTAACCGACCTCATTCGCAGCACTATGACGCGACAACTCAGCGACAGGAAAAATTTAAAGGCCAACTTTATGGTGTTTTGAAGTTCCCTATCAAAGTGACACAGACTAGAAAATTACTGAATATCGACACTAGAGGGCAATCAAGGCACACGCATGCAAAATCGCTTTCAAACGCCTGCTTAGCGGAGGGCAGTTCAAAGGTCAAATCTGTTCCTAATTGTATTATCATTCATAAACTTAGTCAGATCGCAGAACATTTTTTAAATAAATTTTTTCTTGTGGCTTGTCACCTAATATAATTTATGTTAATGTGACAAAATGATCATTAAATGACTTACACTATTGAAATGTTAATCATATTAAATACTAAAACTTGAAAAAAAAAATATGATCAGCCAACGAAAATTACGAGCCTTGAACATGTTGCTTTTCACTTGTATTTATGTGTAATCCTACTGCTCAGATAAATTCTACCGATTTTAAAATACAGGAAAAGATTTGACATGTCTGGCATCAATTTTAGTTTTTCGCTAGGTTATGTTTGATGGCATGCTGTGATTTTTGCCCTACTGCATGGGGACAACGTGTGACAGGATGTAGTACAGGGGCCAGGGGTGCGTGAGAGTGCCACTGCTGCACTGAGCATTAATGTTCAGTTAATGCTAATGGGTTAGAGTTATAAGTAGTTTAACTGAAACTTTAATCTAAATTGCTCCTGGCCACACGGTTCCTTGAAAGCAACAGGAGAAAAATTGAGGACGTTGTGTTTTAATGATGCATGAAAAAAAACTTTCTTTTTATTAGCGACTGTTTCAAAAAAGTATGAAAATACACAATTCCAGTAGAAGTCTTCTGAAGATGTTTGTAATTTGAGATATCAATTTAAAAAAAAAACCCAAGACAAAGCATGCGTTTATAATGGCAGAGTGCTTTCACCTTGTATATCAACGAGGGAAGGACAAAAAGCCAATACACAGAAAGAATACACAAGATGTGGTTGTGTGTCTGTCTTGCCTTTTCTTTTATACAGACCCCAAGAGAATTTACCCCACAAAAAAACTATTTGAAGTCATTGTGCCTCTATTCTTTTTGTGTACTAGGCCTAAATCTCAACAACTGGTGACAGTTCGCAACTACCTGTAATCCCGGGACCCGCCCCCGTGTCTGCCCCGTTTCGAATAACAATCAGCGCCGTTTCCCAGTTTGTATGGTGGTCAGGTGTTAGTGAATGCGCCCAGGTTTCCCCTCCTGTTAGTTAGACAGGGCACCCCTTTAAGTCCCTCGGGGGCACTTTACGGCTCTTCAAAGCAGAAACAAAGCACCGACATCACTATGCAGAATTGTCAGAGGAGTGTCGCCAGTGTAAAGTCTCTGGGGTGTTTTTTTTTTTTTTTTTTTTTACGGGCTGGGTCGCTCGCTTGAAAATGAATGCAAATGGTTTATAATTAGATTATAACCTCTTTAATCCTCAGAGGTATGTTGACTGCTCTGGAGTTTCTGCGCTGGCTCCCGTCATCACATTTTCCTTTGAAAATAATAAATAAAGAAAAGGGTTTTCCTTTTGGGTCATCGAAGAGGAGCCGTTGCAGGTTCGGAGCCTCAGTTGGAGACAGGGGATGCGATTTGAAATTAATGACCAAAAAACTGACTCAATAACGGCACTAAACTAAACAAACCCCCCCCAACACAACGCAACACAACACAACGGGTGAGTATACTTTCTCTTTGGGCCCAGTGCAATTTGGATTTGGCAAGTAAGGATCAACACGCTTCTATGTTTTCATGCTGTGACTTGGAAAAGGAAATTCTGGGAGTTGCAGGTTTGCATTCTGGACTGTAGTTCCACTCATGGCCATGTGGGGTAGCAGTTTCATCCCAGTCCAAATCTCTTCTCAGTACAGCAGGTGTTCTATTGGCGTGACAACGCAGGGAGCTGAATTTTAAGAAAGATCAACAGAATAGTTAATTTGCCTTTAAATTTTGATTGATACCAAAAGCTAGAAACGATTAATTCGTTTCGATGGGTTTGATAGGAAAGGGCAGTATCCGTTCTAACCCTTTGAGTTGTTTGCCTGTTTTCTGAAAGAGTGAGCTTTCTACATTAGTGCGCAACCTGCTTCGTTTCCACTTCCCACAGGTGCTAATCACTTCCTATGAGGTGACTTGACAACACCGGGCGGCTACAATAAATCAATTTAGAGGGAGCAGCCGCCGCAACCTCCCACATTGTGAATTCGGATCTTCTAAATGAACACCTCTTAGACGACCTATTTACCGCGTTATTAATTTCACAACTGCAGAAAAGGGGCAAACATTACCGACAGGCGCTTCGCCTCACGAGCTGCAGCTGAAGGGAGGCAACTGTATAGAATTCTCCCCAGCGAGGACGTGATCTGCAGGTGGCCAGCGGTGATTGTCAATTACTTATTTTTCAAAGTGCGGCTGCAGTTCTCTCAGCGCTGCGGTGGATCGCGGCAGAGCCCGCGAGGCGCACAGGTCACAATAAACCGAAGCAGTTGACTGAAGAGTCCTACTGCCCAACCGCTCGTAGGCAAGCGAGTTCCCCAAACACAATTTGCTCTGTACAAACACAGCTGGTTTTCATCCTTCATGCGCCAAAAGGATGTCAGATCAATTTGTCCAGATCGTCTTTTTGGAGCGTTGCAACTTAAAAACCGACCACCACTGTCCTTTAATTACAACATAAGCTGGAACAAGTCAGAGCGCTTCAACAAGACCCACTATAACATTACCACAGAATTGTTAGTTTTAGCTCCCAGAGAGGAGTAACCGTTTCCCGCTCGAGTCCTCTGCAAAGCACATTAAACCGTTAACACTGCTGACCAGGCTGTTATCAAAATCTTAATGTCAATCAAATCGACTTTCCTCTCAATGTACGAAGATTTGACGTGACAAAAAAGTTACTCTATTATCAATTAAAACCAAGGTTATTTTATTTAAATTATTATTGTTGTTGTTGTTGTTGTAGTTGTGTTCTAAATGTCTATAAAAATTTCCGTTTTTTAATGATCTCTTTGTGTCGTTTGAAAGCTGCTTCTTCCTCTACCTATGCAGTGGCATTGTAATACTTTCACTTCACTTTTAGAAAAAAAGTGAGGCTAATAACCTCTCTTTACTCACCACAGGAGTCTTTTCATGTTATATTTATCAGTACCTTCAATTGCACATTTAACAATATAACATATATTCAACTAGCTCTTAAAAGTCTAAAATACATCTCATAAATTTTCAAACTTGAAAAATGTCCTCGAACGGCTCATTTCAGCTTCGAGTGCTTTGGTCTGATTGATTTGTTCGTCGATGCCATCGATCGCCAACAACAAAATCACCCTCCCCACCATTTTACTCGTTCAGACTTAAGAGCAGGAAGTATGGAGTGGACGTTGTTGAACTCTAGTGACAAGAAATAAAAACAGACATTGTCAAACAACCTGGGAGGTTTTGAGTATTTTAAATGGTATGATGGCATGATGGTATGATGGTATGATGGCATGATGGTATGATGGCATGATGGCATGATGGCATGATGGCATGATGGCATGATGGCATGATGGTATGATGGCATGATGGTATGATGGTATGATGGCATGATGGCATGATGGCATGATGGTATGATGGTATGATGGCATGATGGTATGATGGTATGATGGCATGATGGTATGATGGTATGATGGTATGATGGTATGATGGCATGATGGCATGATGGTATGGAAAAGCTGCCTTCAGCGGGTGTCCCAGTAGTCTCGTGATTCACTGGCATTCTTAGAAAGGCTTCCCTTTTGGGTCTGCTTGTGTCCAAATGCTGAACTTTGTCAAGCAACTCTGCCCCCTGCTTCTCGACTGCAGGTCCTGATTAAGACCTGTAATCATCGCGCCTTCCACGTTGCAGTAGCCCAGTTTGGTTCTATAAATAAACGCTTCCTCACTCCGGTGGGCTCTGGGCGGTTCCCGTCTGCATGGCCAAACGGGTTTTGTTTCCTCTCTGTCCCGGTGATGGCTTCTGCAGCCCCGTGTCTAATGTGAGCACTAATGAATGTGGGTGGTTCGGCCCGGCCCGGCCCGGCCCGGCCCGCCTGCCGTCTCACACTGCCAGCAGTGAAGGGCTCATCCCGTGCCGGAGCCGGAGTTGCTGTTCCTCTTCATTTGTCCCGTTTATCATTTTGTCTGGCGGTGAATTATGGAGGGCCATCTCCTGTCAAGTGTAAATGGAGCCTCCCCCCTCTATCCAGAAGCCGGTCTCTGTCCATGACAGGAGATGGATGACTTAATGCCCTTTCCACGCTGGATCTTATTACCAGGCAGCCGCGTAGCCACAGTCGCTCCGATGTGGGCGGAGATTCCTCTTATTGGTAAACGCTGTGTTCAGTACAACGCTGTGTGCTTGCAGTTACTTACAGTCGCATTTACATTTTACCCAAATAAAAAGAAAAAGAAACAAAACAAAATGTTTGTAGCGTGTGATTTTGCGACCGGGACAACAACAGACAATAACCGGTCACTGCGGAAGAGGTGACAGGCCCAGTTAAGGGCGAGGAAAGGTGTAACTTCGTTTTCTTTGAGCAATCAAAGCCATTTATACGGTTTTGTCGGCAGTGGTTTTAGGCAGCTGACCTTTGAAAAGCTTTTCTTTGAGTGTGTGGCCAGGGGGCAGACCACCGCTAAAAACTTAACAGCGCCACTAGCAAGTGGGTCTGAAATAGCTGTCAGTTGGAGAAACTTTTCTCTTTTTGTGTGCGTGAAATGCTTACAATTCCGCTTTGACATTTGGCAAGGCGATGGCAAGGGGAACGTAATTGATGAAAACACAGAAGCCAGTTTTTTACTGAAAATAACAGCGGGGAAAGGCTGTTTTTTTTTTTTTTTTCCGGTTAAAGTTTGAATAGATCTCTCCGTTTTCTTCGCCGTTTCTCGTCTTCCCGCACAGCTTTGTAACGGCAGTCTGCATTTGCCATCCTCGGTAAACCCCGACGGTTTCGAATTTGGCAGCATTTTTTTTTCCCCCTTGAAAAATGTTAAAATGATTAAAAAAGGAAATCAAAAACGCTAACGAAGAGGGTGTTTGCAGTAGGCCTTTGGTTAGAGAGCATGAATTATTGAAATCCTCCCCACTTTCGGTGTGACTGAACGACAAGGGCTGTGCGGCAATTAATTATTCCCTGTTGTCCCCTCTACCCGGCAGGATCCGGCCCGACAGGAGAGGCGTTCGGAGAGACAGAGTTCATTACTGTAAATGCAAATGAATTGGTCCTTGTATCTAATAGCTTGTCACTGTCAGCTCTGATAATGGAAGGAGCCCGAGACGTTACGCAAGCCCACTCTCGGGTCTAGGACGACATGCTGTGTGTGTTTTGGGTGTGCGTTTTGCCTGGGCCAGCTCCCGCCCACCCACCTTGCGAGTGTTCATAAATTCAGATCAGCTCAGAACACGAATTTACCGTTGATGGGGGGGGGGTTGCCTCGTCTCGTCTCGTCTCCACAGTGGTTGTTTTTTTTAATCTTAGTCGTCCAGGATGTAAGACTGCCTGACCAGCTTGAACTGGAACAGACAGTGCTGGGTGAGGCATGATTGGACTGTTGAACCGTTTATCCGTCTGTTTGTATATGCAGGGGGTTGGGGGGTGGGGGCAGCGTGGAGTCGGACAAGGCCAGAATGAGCCCAGACACCTTAATAATTTACCATGTATCTTGGACAGTCTCAGGCTGCAGATGGGCCAAAGACCTCCTGTGCCATTGGCCTGGCTACGGCGGTGCTGTGAGGCAAATAGGAGGACAGCGTATCATGGTGTGTTGAGAAAAGCAGAAACCGTAGTGCCAGGACCTTGCATTTAAACACATTTCTAAAAGGTCCATTAGTGGTGGTTTAGGAGAGAGAACTGAATGAATGATGTGTGTGTGTGTAGACAAAGTGAGGTATTAAACACTGGCATGATCATCATCTCTGCTGAGAGCACCGAGAGAGAGAGAGAGAGAGAGAGAGCGAGAGCTATAGAGAGAGTGAGAGAGAGCGAGAGAGCTACATGTTTATAAATGGAACAAGCCTTGTTCCACACTCCAGTTTATTTTTCCTTATTAATGCTCACTGTCTGCTCTGCCCTCCAAGCTGCTGCACTGGTCTAGTGCATCTTCAATTCCCCAATACCCCAATCCTCTATCATCCTCTAATACTCCAGTCCTCCAGTCCTCTTCATTCCTCCATACTGTAGTCCTCCAGTCTTTCAGTCCTCTTCATTCCTCCAGACCTTCAGTCCTCTTCATTCATCCATACTGTAGTCCTCCAGTCTTTCAGTCCTCTTCATTCATCCATACTGTAGTCCTCCAGTCTTTCAGTCCTCTTCATTCATCCATACTGTAGTCCTCC
>JAOYSI010053244.1:0-25349 GCA_025775065.1 Hiodon alosoides
CTGTAATGTTTAAGAAATTCCATGTGAGGCTCACCTCTGGTTGAAGGTTCAGCAGCCCTGGCATTAGCAGAAACACAGACCCTGTAATTGAGCGATACCTTGGAAACGCGCATTTTATTCTACACTGGTGTCAAGCTAGGGGGCGATGTTGCATCTCCTGATGGAAGCACCTTCAGCCCCACTGCACAGGTCACCTAGAGGTAAGGGACAGGTCCGAGACAGTCGCTGATTAAATATCACACGATTCATTTTTCTTGGCCTCTGATGTTATTCAGGCTTCAAAGGTTGTACTCTAATCAGTCTGTCTGGTCTGCTTGAAGGAGTTTTACAGCGAGCGCTGAAGGTAATTTACAATTCCGTAACGACTTTCTGACTGCTTCATTTGCATGTGCTAATTCACGAATGACGGTATGCGTGTCCAGACCGCTTTTAACATCATGCGCTGTCCGTGCTGCAATCATAATCAAGTGCCCCGTTGGAAAACACTCAAACCAGCATTTGGAAGGGAGTCGTGATTACCCCCCCAAAAAAAACGCTGCCTCCGTAAAGATGATCGTGATGAACGTCCCGAATGAGGAATCGGGCAAGATGAGTCAACACGGCAAATAAACGGGATTTGAGATAATTTATTCACTTGATGTCGCTCAATTATAATGTAATTACGGGACAAATAATAACATTCTAAGCAAACGGATTGCGGTTCTTCTGTTAAGTCTGATTGGATATGATATTTACTGTTGAATTAGTTACCCTTCTTCCTGCTTCGTTAATCATGCTTGTCTGATGACATACAAGGAGGGGGGGCTTTCCAATAATCAATTATGTGTGTCTCATGGTTTTGCTGATACTTTAAGCAAATCCAGAAGATTTTATTAGTGTAAATCTCCTTTGAATAACCTGTTCTGATCATTACTTGTAAGGTCATTACCCTCAACAAATAGCTCCATGTTATCCCTGATAATAGATTGTCATAATTTGCACACAGGGCAGACTAAAGTAAGTAAGTTTGTAAGGTTTCGTTTGTATATAGGAAGACCGGGCCCCGGTCTTCTGGAATTCCTCCGTGTGGGTTCTGAAATGGTTTCAGGGGTTTACAAGTGATTTCACTGTCAAGCGCTTTTGTATTGTCCGTTTCTACATGCTACATGTGTTTGTACAGAATCCTGAATTGCTTATTTTATTTCTTTGCAATTTTTAATACTTCCTAAGAGTTATTAAAAAATCACCGGCAGATTTCAGCAGTAATATTTTGACTGCTGAAACTAAACTAAGCAGTCGCTGAGTTCATTTTGATTATATTCTTTATTTTTTTTTATTTTTTTGTACTACAGTATTTAGAGAAGCATTTAGGATGGTCTCTCACACATTACGAGATGTTGTTTTTCAAAAAGACTTTTAGCAGCTCAGATCTTGTTTTAAGCTATGAGCAAATTTTTCAAAAAGCGGTTTCATAATTACTCCTACATTTAGTGAAGTTTCTTTTTCAAGTTCGGGCTCCTCTTTATTTAAATAGAGATGTAGTCCTCTGTGAAGATCTTTCATCTCGTCTTCCGTTTGGTGTGTGTGAATGTGCTGGATTTTACTTACTAACCCAGTCCAGATTCTTTGGCTTCTCCTTTTCTCTTTATCTTTACAAACGCCAGCACCAATTTCCTTCTCCTTACTTCCGTGTCGCCCTTTTCCTGGAGGATGTGGGTTCCAGCCCTGGACCCCCTCTCTCCTCCCACTGCTATAAAAAAATCACGACTGAAAACCATCTCAGCTTTAAACGTTGTTACAGATATGAATAAAAGGAAAAGAAAAACGTTCGTTGCCACGGCATGGGTGTTAGGGGAATCCTCCTCAACGTTTTCATTTGATCAAGTATTTATTGTCCCTCTTAGCTGCTTGTCAAAATCTATCCCATAAACACATAATTTGTATTTCGTTTCCATTGGTTCATAAAAATGTAACCCTCTATCTGTATAACTTTCTTGCTTCATTTATCCTGCTGGACTTTTCAGAAGGAAACCCACGGTGTTCCCGCTTCATTTGTAAGTATAGATGTGTAAATGAAATGAATAAATTGTGAAAGATATCCTCATTTCATTTTGATGCATCCAGAGTTAGACTAATCAGGAGAATTTGTGATGGCCTGTGAAAATAATAATTCACAATTCACACACACAAAAAAAAAAATGTGCTAGAATTCTTTTTGGTGCAGTATCTCTTTTGCCTACTGAAGACCCTAATGACTCCGCGTCCCTGAAGTGGGCGCAGAACACATTAAGAGCTGTGAATTCAGTGTTTTTGTGCAATTTGATGGAAGTGTTTTTTTTTTTTCAGTTTTTTTTCTTAGCTGCCTAGTTGGATTTGTTTCCATTTAAACGTCTCGTGAGGGGATCTTTGTTGACTGCAGTAGCGCACGCGTGTCCAGAATTTGTCATTTTCAGCGATTGGCCTAATTTAAATGCATAAAAACCGATGGATGTGGTCGCTCATCTTGCTCTCAGAGTCTACTTCCTCTGTTTGCTTTGAGAGTTTAATAATGCATTTCAGTTGGGGTTTATTAACTCTGTCAGGCCCAGAGGACACAAAGATAATGGTTTGGATCAGTCATTTGCCTGAAAGAAGGTTTTAGCAGACGAGAGCTGTGGTTACCTTTGATGTAAATGTTTAGCTGATCTGATGTGGTGGACCTCCAATTCCTTGATTGAATGAAGCGCTGCTTGTCACTAGGGGGCACTGTTGCTCTCTTCTTGCTAATGTGAATTACCCTGTACGGCTGACAACAAAAGCCGCTCGATCAGCTTATTGTGAGAAGAATAACTTTTGAAAATAAACATTGGGAAGGGGCTGGTGCTTCCTGTTATCATTTTAACTTCTGAGCGTCCTTTTAATTGGGAGGCAAGGGTAGGATATTCTAATGCTGTCAATCAACCGCAGATGGGTGGTGGAATATCTCTGACATGGAAGACTTTTGGCATGTTGATTTCTGATTCTGATCCGTTCCTCAGCGGGAGACATAATCCAGATCAGGGCAGAGGTTTATTTGTGTCCTGGTAGAAGGTACCACTCTCAGAGGCAAACTCCACAGTCGTGCATATGGAGCCAGTGCGACGGCAGACGTGTAAACCGCTGGAGTCGGCAGGCAGCTGGTGGACATGTGTGTGAGGAAGCAGGCAAGGCTGCTGCTGACCTGCCACGTACAGCAGTCTGGGTTCAGAATAAAACGGGAAGAATACAGACGCGCACACACAGACACGCAGACGCAGACACGCACACGCTTAGACACGCACACGCTTAGACACGCACGCGCACAGGCACACGCACAGACGCAGACACACACGCGCGCGCACAGACATGCGCGCACGCAGACGCGCGGACGCAGACACACACACACACACAGCCACTGAACCACACGGACACATACACACACACAGCCACTGAACCTCTCACACACACACCCACACGGACACACACACACCAAACACACACACACAGCCGATTAGTGTCGCCGCCAAGGGCTTTGGGGGGGCGGCGGGAGGGGTGACTACAGCTGAGATCCAGATGTGCACTCCTCTGACAGCTGGCTCAAATGAGGCTCCATGGGAGTCGAAAAAGAGGCTGAGGGCAACAGAGGGGCGTGAGTTTCTGTGAGTGGGTGAGTGAGCGGGGGCCCGGCTGCCCTCCAGGATATCGTCTCTGTCGCTATGCATTCAGGAAGCTATCCAGGTGGATTCCCATGCTACTGTTCACTTCCATTCTCCACCCCCAAAACGTACATGCCTGGAACAGGCAGCCCCCGACTCCCCAACAAGCCCCTGGAGTCCTGCAGGGTTGTGGGTTATTGCTGATGGAACGTAGGAGGTTCTGGCTCTTTGTACCAGCGACGTCCACATGTGGCTGCTCCAAGGCTTGGTTGCAGGTGCGAGGATATAAACCAAAGTGAGTGCACACGAGTCAGAGTTACGGACTGTATGCCAGTGTTACTTTAGCTTGCGTTATTGTTGGATCTCCTCTACGTCCCAAAGAGACGGGTTAGATGTGTTACTCCTGTACCGGACCGAACTTGCGTTTGTGAAGATGCAATTTTCTCCAGTCTCATGATAGCATTTGTTTTGCTTAAAGCTTCTTCAAATCCTCCAGATTGTAAAGGAGGTGTGAGCGAGCCTGTCTCTGTCCATGAAGGCTGCTGTCAAGGTCTGCCGTCACAAACCTCCAGCCCGTGTGTCAGTCCAAAGGATTTTGCGGAATGCTCTTTTCAGGGGAGAACGAGGCAGACGCTTTGAGAAGGATCCTTTGTTTCCATCGTGAGTGACTGACGGATTCCTGGACTGTGCTAGGATCTTCCTCCTTCCCTTATAGAATACATTATAATATTTATGGGTGTATTTACCCGTGTCCTCAGTAATTGTATTTTCTGGAGTCGGTGACAGAAATGGCACACCGGCCTCAGGCCTCCAGGGAATACAGCTGATGCAAAAGCCACAATAATAGATTCACGAATCTCAAGTCACATGGCTCTCGAGTTAATCAGAGAATTATAAACGTGCGGTAGGCCGTCTGCAAGCCAACAAGCGGAACGACACAGACACAGTACGGCCACAGGGACAGAGTTTGATCTCCAGCCGTCTTGTCTGGTTAAACGTGGCTGTCACATTATCTGACACGTACACGCGTTGACGGACCAGACGAGAGAGGACCATCTTTCTGCGTCACTCGTGGAGCTGTCATTTGTGAAACCAGACGAGGATCATGTCATTATCAAACAGCACTGCCCCCCTCCCCCCCCTTTCAAATCTCTTTTTCTTGTTTCTTCAGACACTGACAGCAGCAAAATTACATTTCTTTTGCTGCTTTTTAACCCCCCCCCTCCCATCCACACACCACACTATGAGCTGTCCTGTGCTTATCCATGATCACAGAAATGTTTGTTAAACTTGGAGGAGAAAGGAAGAAAGAGGAAAGGCTTGAACTGTTTTTCCCCTCCCTGTGTTACACGTCTGAAACGAGATTACGCTCAGTGTGGTGTCTGTTTGATAAGAGGAGATGGCACTGGCTTGAGATTTCCACGTAACAAGTACAAATGGGAATGGGGGAGAGAGAGAGAGAGAGAGAGACTCGTGCGTTAGCGGGGGTTATTTACCCATGAAAGGGGCTCCGACAGGGGTCATCGGCAATCTTGCAGCCACGCTGAAGATCACAATGGAGATCCTGCAAGCGGAGACTGGAAAGACCTCCCAGGGCCTATGTTTGACCGATTGAAATTTTCTGTTTCTAATCAGGTTTTTGTGATGTCAGCTGTTACTAAGGGCCAGGTTAGGGTGGGTGACGTTATGGGCTGTCCGTGGCCAGCAGCGAACAGCCGGCTCTGTTGACTTCTGGGCTTCTGTCAGCTGTCAGTGTGTGGAGGGGAAGTGTCCGTCCTCCAGTTGGCGAGGAACTGCCTGCACGGCGTACAGCGACAGGGAGACCAGCGGGTTGGAGGAACCACCTGCCCTTTCTTGTTGTGCCAGTAGCGAAGATTGAATTCATAATGTCAATTCCAAACTGGGAAGAAAATTGAGGGGGAAAATGAACAACATGACACACACGTTCTGGAAGGTTCTGTGGGGTGAGGGGGGTGGCACCCTTGCGGGCTACACGGCTACATCACACGTTTTTTGTGTTTAATGGGTTTTCACACACGATCGGAGCAGAGCGCTAATGATAAACGTTCCCTTTTCCGTCTCCTGCCACGCCCGAGCCCTTTGATCTCTCGCTCACTCCAAACGCCGGGGCGTTACGCGGTCTCTCACGTGGTACATTTTGGACAATAGCGTGACCGCCGCGCGGGAGGAGGGGGACAAAATGCCGGTCTCTAGTCTGAAGGGAACTGAATGTGCTGATGGGGCCAGACGTCACGGAGAGCCTGAAGGCTGTCGCCCGTCAACGTTGGAGTGTCACCGCTCATCAGCCCCCGTCAGGCAGGGTTCATTCATCCTCATGCCAAAACCTGTTATTCCGTACAACACTGAGACCGACTGACTGGGTGTTGGAGGGGGAAAAAAAACACAGACGTTGCCTTAAACAGTGGCTCGGGGGGCAACCATTTCTGTTATTCTTTCTGTTTCCTGTTTTTTGGGTTCCTTCCCTTTCACTTCCTCTTATCCTCGTCCTTCTGCGGTGTTGTTTGTTTTTTGTTCCCACGCGCCTCGAGTGGCGGGCGGAGGAACTGCTTCCAGCTTCCACCCATTCTTCTCCAAGCCAGTCCTGCCCTGTTTGTCTTCCTGTGTTGTGTTTCCATGGGGCTGCCACCCGGGTACGTGTGAACTTTAAACCCACACGTCTATCTGTCTGCCAGGGCATCGATACAGGTGCGGAGAAAACCCCCCACCCCCACCCCCACCCCCACCGGGGCACTTCAGATGGGGGCCAATCAACACCCATTCCCAAGTTGTTTTTTTTCCAAGTGACCCAAAAAACATATGGTGAAAGATATGGTAAGAAAGGCCATTGGGTTGTGTGTGTGTGTGTGTGTGTGTGTGTGTGTGTGTGTGTGTATATGGCCATATGTACATTTATTATGCCCATATCTGTACAGATATGGGCATAATAAATACATATGGCCATATATATGGGCACAATAGGAACCTGAGCCAACAATGATTTGCACAGTAGAACTGAGTTGAAATGACATGAGTTGTGTCTGCAGCAGCTGAATACCTGAACAGGTTCCGACAACCAGCTCCCATCAACCCCATCTCCTCCGGTCTGCATTTCTATTCTGGACCCCGTGACAATGCACTCTCCGGGCTCCCCGCGCCGCCTGCATGCTAACGGCGGAGAGCCACGCTGTCGTCCCCCCCGCCCTCTCTCCGTCTCGCCGGTCCCGGGGAGAGATGCTCAGGGGCTGATGATCGTCCGCGCTCTTTGGGTGGCTGTGGCAGGCTGCCCCTCGTAAACGCCCTCTAGCCCGTTAGCCTAATTGGCTATACCGCGGAGCTCTTTTCTTCCCTGGCGTTGACCTATCAATTCTTTACCTGCAGCAAAGCCCCCCCCCCGGAGCTCGCGTTCATCTCCTCCCGAAGTTTATATCCCCAGGAAGAGCCAACTCATTCAATGTGCCGGGGGGGGCTGGAATAGCAATATACAATTCAACAATAGACCCTGTAGAAAAATGGGGCCAAATGACAACTGCAACAGAAATAGAAACCGTCGCTTCGCACATAAATATCAACTTCGCAGGCCACCATAACCCGCCACTTCCTTATTCATCTATTTAAAAAATCATTGAACATTTTTCTCATCTTCCCCTTCCAAGTTCTGCCCTTCTCCTTATCAATGCCGACAGTAATCCCCTTTAAACTGCTCTTTGTGTGACACCTCTAATATGGTTATGTATACAGATTCTCTGCTGTTCACTCCCTATCAAAGATTTCATATATTACATTAGCCCCTTCTGCGGGCTGGAGCAATTTCACACCTTTCTGCCCCCATCCGCCCTAGGGCCCCCGGCTGCGTCTCCGGTCAAGGTTTGGTCCACTGACACATCCGTGTTCTCAGGGGGTTTTTTTTTTTTGTTGTTGTTGTCGGCTGTTCACATGCATTTGCACTTGTTTCATATGAGAATAAGCCTTTTTGATGTGAAAGGCTTGTGTCTTCCCAAAGCAGGGACGATATTTCGGCATGTGTTCCGCTTCCAAGGAAGACGCCGCTTTGAAAGGCTTCAAAGTAACGGAGAATGGGGCTTGTTAGTGGAGGCGGCTGTTAAAATCCCCAAATCGTCCTCTCGTGGTCCACAGTAGGGATGGCACATTGCGCTGAGCATAATGTCACCAAGGGCTTAAATTCTGGCGAGGCAAAAATCCGGTAAAGGTTTCACAAGTCTTTGTGAAAAGCGCGTTATAAAAATAAATTGATTTAATTTATTGATTGAAGAAAGAAGTAGCTGCTTATTACATTAATTAAAATAAAAATTAAATATAAATTATTTATTTAAAAAAAACATTTAACATTTAGAATATTTGCCTGGATTAGCCCTTCCGAATTAAAAGGTGGAAGCAGAGCTGTAAAAAGAGAGATAAATAACTTAAACGCTAGAGAAAATGGATGGTCTTGGACAGTCAGAATTAGAGTGCTCGTCCTGCAATTATGTATGTGTGCTGACCTTGTCATTTTTTTCCATAAAACATCTATTTCATGGAATTTAGAGAGGCCCAGATTTCCCTTCACACGGTGTGAGGCTCTAGGTCCCAGAGCTGTATCTCAGTGTAGGGTGGAGAAGGCGTGGAGGTGGACGGTGAGGAAGGAGAATCCAGTGCCAGCCGTATTCTTCTCTGCCGTCCCTTCATTCTGGGAGCAGAAAAGCAGACAATCCAGACTAAAATAAATAAATCCAAAAGAATATCGCAAACCAATCCCGTCACGGCGCTTCAACACCAACGGCTCTATTAATATTTGATCTGAAAATGAGTTGAATTAAAAATGAAAAGGGGAAAAAGTCCTCTCATTATGCCTGGCTTGCGGAGACGAGCTGTAGCGGAATCCCTCTTTTCCAAGGTACGGATTTCTGTTTTTTTTTAAAGAAAGCTTGAGAGGGAGGAGAAAAGGTTTTGTTTTTGTGAAAAGGAGTAGTAAATTGAGGACTATAACTTCTGTACGTTTCATATCCCTGTGGGGTTTATCTTGATTCCACAAAAAGGATTTATTTTCTCTGATATTTGTGAGCTAACAGGTGAAAAGACTGATTTATATTTAGTGATTACTGACCTCGTGCCATGTGAACCTGGATAAGCACTTCAAAAGTGTGTTCCTTTAAGGAGTCTGCCATGGTACTAAAAGATGAATCGACCCTTTAGCATATGTCAGCTGACAGGCCGATCTGTACCTGCCTATTCCGGGTACAGGTAATCTACGTACGAGCTGACCGGTGAGTGGCACTTTGTAAGTACACTTTTGCTAAATCCAAACGACACAAGGCTAGGCATGCTCGCGCTTTTGTGTTTTTTATGTGCGGGAAGAGAAACAGATGTAAGGCCATGAAATATTCACTGAAAAGTGTTGTATTCATCTAATTTTAATCTGCAGCATCAACCGTCTGGACTTTGTGTGTAGTGCAAATTTCTTTTTTCATTTCACCCACTCGCACCCTCCCGTCCCCTGGTGTTCTGGCAGCGAGTGTGACCACGCTGTGACCACGCGGTAGGCCCCTGCACAGCAGCGTAACGGAGCGGGACAGGCAGGAGCCAGAGAGCGTGGGGAGAGCAAACTGGTTCAGATGTCCCGTCATCTGTTGTAGATTACCGTCCTGCGTCAGGATGAGTACTGCGGAGTCTCCCTCTTTCCCCAAGGGCAGGAGCCGTGTAGCACCGTCGTGCAGAGCGGTCCTGTACGTTTCAGGGGCAGCGGCTACTCACTAGCAAGGTCACAGGAACGGTGTTTTGGTGCATGTTTTTCCGGGTTGTCACATGGTCACATGACGAAAGGGTCGTCTGGGGCTAAAGTACGTATCTTGAGAAACGATGTCTCTGTCTGGGGAGAGGCGGGATGAGTGCGAGGGGCAGTGCAGACAGCCCAAGGCGTGATGAACAGCTGGTAGCTAGCAACACGCGACAGAAATGGCTAGCAACCTCTGTGTGGACGTCTAACGCGTGGCCTGAAGGGCACTTCACGTAATGTCTGTTAGAAACCGTGTGAAGGGCTGTACTGCACAGCGTACATGGGAGGAAAAGCGTGGTCAGAAATGTCATGCCTCCGTGTTCATTGACTTTCTCTGACGAATAGCTAGCTAAAGTCGCCTAAGGTTTGTGTTGCCTAGCAACAGCGCTTCATTAGCCAGTCTGTTATTAATGTGACCGGGGCTATGTTCTCCGGCAGGGGACAAATTCTAATTAATTTGCTTAATTAAATTTTTTTTTAATGAAAATGTTTCATATTGTTTTCATATCTGTTTCGCGTAGAAACAACATCCTTCTAACAGTGGCGATTTTCACTGTAAAGCACTGCCTCTCATGCCTTATTGCTTGAATATAAACCTCCCTTAGTCAAGTTTCTTAAAGCTTTCTGTTGTGCTGCCAACTTTAAACTACAATTCCCTGCAGTCCTGCCGTACCTCGGCTAATCAGGCGCTCCACTAAAGCTGTCCTATGGGCTGCTCTGGCCTCAGATCCAACGCTCCACCTTTCCTCTGCACTTCAGAAGCCAGTCGTGGTGGTTGGGGGCCCGTTAAAGTGACCACACAACAGGCTTGCATTTGGACGCCCCTGTGGCGGGGGCGGGAGCAGGGGGGCCCTGACTGAAGATATATCTCATTTAATTTTTATTTACGTGCTCTCCACTGACGGCTGGCTTCTGCCGTTGGCCTAATCAAGGAGGCAGGCGGAAGGGATTCGGACGGCGCCCTTCGCTGTCCTTCTAGAAACGAGACACCAGACTGTGCTGTTCGACTTTCTACTTTAACGAGACCGTAACTGCAGTTGATTTTTATAGCTACACCCCGCTATGTTATGAAAAGGCCCATGTACTGAATTTGAACAAATCACATTTTATAAACTGGGGAAATTTAATGTGCCCTTAAATCTCTTTAAAATATATCGCTGTTGGTAAAATAGTTAACTCAAATATAGTATGAAACCTCACATTAAAATATTAAACATGTCTGAATATTTAAATAGTCCTTGGATGTTGGAATGTCAGAATCCTTGCAAGTTAAAATCATCTGTTTAGTTTTTTTCATTATTTGTGCCTACATTATATTTGTCTAAATGTTAAACAGAAATGCAAACCAGCACTCTCCCTGCCATAGATTTAGATAAGAAAATAACAGAAAATATTCACTATACACAATATCCATACTCAAGTGGATTATTTATGTCCATTATCTCACCCCATTTATCTGCAGGGAGATAATGGCTGACTGGTTTCCTTGGTAAATTGACTGATGATAATTTATTATATTTTGGTTGTATAACTATCACCAGAGATATGTAACGAACAAAATGCATTTTGAGCATTACACTTCTGAGATCATTTTACATTTGTGTCTGTTCCTCTTTATGTTTTTAATTAGACCTTTCAGTAATATCAGAAAGACCAACACCAATGTGGAGCCGCTGTTGCATTCCGCCGTGCGATATAAAAACCGGCCCTTTCAGCTCACTCCAGCTCCACTCTCCTGGCTCTCTGGTAACCCAGGGAGTCAGTTCAGGGGAGGGTGAGGGTGAGGGAGGCTGGACTGAACAGGGTAGGGTGAGGGTGAGGGAGGCTGGACTGACAGGGGAGGGTGAGGGTGAGGGAGGCTGGACTGACAGGGGAGGGTGAGGGGAAAAAGAAAGGCTGAGCATCTAGAGACACAGGCCCTCACACTGAGACTATTCACCCTCCCACCTCCAATACTACCAACGGCTCTCTCTGCTCATTCAATATTTGGCCGGCGCCCACGAGAGACAGCGGAAGGAAGTCGCGGCGCTGAAGCTCACCAACATTCATTATCGGCTGCCCTGAGTCACACAAACTCTCGCCCCGGCGTTTCTGCAACGCACATCATTAGCAACTTCAAGTTGTTCCACGTTCACTGTTCTGCGGAGTTCCGTGTATTAGTAACGCTCAATATGCCCCTCCCCTCGGCTGGCAGAGAGATGCCCCTCCCCTCAGGGAGCACACCGAATCGGAGACCTGGGGGCACGGCCATGCACCAATAAGAGTCTTAGCACTGCCACTATAAAGCTGTATCATGACGTCACTGTTTAACAACCGCAGAGCTGAGTCCCAAGTAAACTAAAGGGTGCTCTCCAACGCCCTCCGCGTGCTTCCTGAGCTAAATCCAGAGAATAATGAAGATCGCATAATCTTACCCAAATTATCACGGGTTGATTCATGCGTCTCTAATTCTCCAGTTATATCTGTGAGTGGTTCTGAAATGGAATCCACAAATAATACAATGCAGACCAGCTGCCAGCTGTGTAGACTCCAAACAGCGGCGCTAATGCCTGCTCAAGTAGGTCACGTGCTGCCGCAGAAGTGAACGGAGCAATTAAGGCACTTAATTGAAGATTTGAGTCCTGCTAATTCCCCCAAAAGACGGCTTTTTAAGGCCCAGTCCTCTGCCGGTCTGGGACCTGCTTTCGGATGTATTGAAACATTTACTTCCTTTTTCAGAAGCAGAGTTTTTTTTCTTCCACCCTCTAGGCTAAAGAGGTTTAGGATCAGTCGAAAACGCTGCCCCCATGGACTTCTCAGTATCTCACCAGGTCATTCTCCTTTGGTTTCCGAGTCCGAGTTTTTGTCTGGTTTTTATAATGCATCAAGGGCTGGCGGACGGAGAGAGGCTTTTTCAGTGAGGAGCAGTGGTAGGGCCTACTGCAGACTACTTGATTTATTATGATCAGTTACAGAAAGTGTAAAAGCGAGAGGGCCTTGTGTTCTGGACAGAATCGTTCTGTAGGTAATCAATCAGAACATTTTGATTTTAATGTTGTCGGTCACGAATATCGCTCTGAAGTATTTATGCTGCAAGTGTGAAGAGTTCTTTCAATGCTCTTAATGATGCCTTTCTTGCCCGGTTACAGTTGGTTTCTTGATTGCGAGTTGTTGTTTTCGACCCTCGGTCCTGTATCAACACCGGTAGGCATTCGGATTTGGGTACGTTCAGCTCTTTAGTAATTTACGGAGCTTTTCAGCTGAATGACAGTCCCGGTAATGGGTATCCACTCGTTCCATTTCTGGTTCCTAATTTGAAAACACTCCTGTCACTGCCGTAAAGTCAGCAGACACATAAGTTAGCCGATAAATGCAAGGACACATGGGTTGACGATATAAACGTCAAGATATTTCCGCAAAACGAGTTTAGATTTAAAAAAGAAAAATAGATACATCAGTTATGTGACCAGGCTTTAACACAGTATTATTATTTTCAGTTTAACTCGCTGTAGCTAGTACAAAACACAAAATGTGGGCGATATGGACACCAACTGTCACTAAATTGAAGGCGATGTAACTTTTTAAGTCACGTTTAATTTAGAAATGTAGTCAAATGAAAACATACTTTAAAAGCATATTGAGTAGATTGGCTTGCTGTCTTTAGAGTACCGGCATGAGCTGCAATGCATCAGAATTTTTGTGCAGTCTAATTATTCAGAAAGTGCCACAATCTTGTTAGCTAGCTAATCCAGATCTATTGTAAATTTATCGCATATCTAGCAGGCTAGCTAACGTAACGTTACGTGACACAGACCTAGCGTATTCATGGCATCAATACAGCTATTTCCTCTATTGGTATATTGTGTTTCTAAGCGTTATTTAGCTAACCAACCTCTTTAGCTAGTAAGGTAGCAGATGGCGGCTAACTAAAACAAATATTTCGCTGCACACTTTGTACATACTGAAAAATGAATAAGACTCGATGGTCCCTCCCTCCACAGCGGGAAGCTAACTAAAGTCTGTTAATTTTGTTTATCCATCATCTTGTCTTGTTCTCCTGTGGGTCAGGTATTACGCCCTCTGGACCCTGATTGGACGCCCCCTTGTATGGCCTCGCGACAGGAAACGGAAATGAACATTATTTGAAGAGAAATAGGCCACATTGATTTATCTGTATGTCATTTTTATTGTATAAATCAGGCGCCTGTAAACTGTCAAATGCAGATGTGCGTATCTCACCATTGGGCTGTGATTGTCACAGCCTGTCTTTTCACCGAGCCCCCCTCCCCCGTTAACTAGGATTAACGATGTAAGCTTTGCTTGACAACCTTTGTCACTCACAATTGCATAAAATGTGGAAAATGTTCCGACCCGAACTGATTTTTAAATCTATTGCTCAAGTGACGGCGTGTATTTTCATTTGGCGATGTTGTATTTTCTCTCCTTTTCATTTAGATTTCTATTTGTTGTGACAGCTATCTGTCCTACTGTGTGAAAGACTTCGGACACTCTTAATTGCATGTTTATCATCCTATATTAAATAGATGGAATAGAACGAAAATCAAGTAATATGTGGTCCCCGTCCATAGCAATCAGAACTTGAACTGGTTTATTCTACTGCTGTCTTGAACTTTATGGAATACCTCAATAGCTTTTTCATTCAACAAAAAATCGTGGTGTTTTAGACGGTTTATTTATTGACATCTTGTAAAGTTACGGATCATTTCTTGACTATGGGGATTATGTCTTGGACTATGGGGCTAAAAATCACTATCATTTTCAGTCGCGTATTAAGGTTTTCCCCCCCTCAAATTTCTACTTAATCGATGTTAGTTAAAACTTTTGCAACGTGATGAGCTAAGTATCTGATACAGGGCGTGTGGTTGTGTTACGACGGCTGGCGTAGAGGAAATTGAATGGAAGACCCGTGAATGTATTTTCCGACGCATTTAATGCAGTCCCTACTCGGCGCCATTGCCTGATTTCCATGCTTTCTCACTATGGTAATTATCGCCATCGCTCTGTGCCCAGTCTGCGATTCCTCTGACAACGGGAACGAATCGGACGAGAGGCAGATTGGGGTGGCTCCGTTAAAGGCTCCCTGCTCTTTCCAATTGTGGATTTCTATCCTCCGGGATTTCGAGAGGAGGATTCATTTGCATGTGAATTCTTAATTACGAGTCGCGTCAGTAATTCTGTGATTCTTTTCAAAGCGTTTATTAAAGAAATGCTTGTTAGTGAAGTAAGTTGAGTCAGTCTGGAGGGCTGAAAAAGGGAAAATTGGTTGTTTGTCATTGCTGCAATGTGTTGCAAAATGTAATTTATTTATTTATTTGTTTGTTTTTTGGTGGGGGGGCTTGATGCAATAATGATTGACTCAACTGTGGCAACTGTGACTCTGAAAGAGAGGAAAAATCTATTTTAGTGAAGACAGACGCCTTTCAATTAAAGTCTGTTCACCTTAGAGACGTGTTGTGTGCATATCACACACCGTGTGAGAATCCGTCTTCCATTTACAATGTACTGCTTCCGAATGGGTTCCTTTCTTCTGGTTTCATCCCTCTCCGTCAGTGAGTTCGGTTTTTTTAAAGTGTCAGATTAAAATCGCACACAAAAAAGTCTTGTTCTGACAGCCTTCCTGTTTCAAACTGCCCGCCCAACTCTCGACTAACCTGGCCGTAGTGTCAGGTCCAGGTCACGTCTGTGGAAAAATCGTGAGCTGTTGATTGACACACGGGCTTGTTTTCTCAGGTTCTCTTCAGATCTCAGAGCAGTGAGAGCGGGGGATCGAGAGAGGGCTCCTTCATCAGTGCGCAAGACGTAAATCCACCGTCTGTCCTGGCCTCCTCTTCTCCACCCCATGCACTCTTCGTCTCGCCATTCGATTTGGCGATTTGTAGAAGTGAGAGGGAAGAAAAACGGAGAAAAAGAGCTCCCCACTTCCTCGCTCAGCTATTGTTCACCTTACATGATTGAGTTATGCATTTATTTAGCGCACATTATATAAAAGATCTTCACTTCCTCAAGCCATCAGCGAGGGATGGCGTAAGTGGCTCAAGCATCACTTATTAATCAGGCTCAAATCAGTCCTTTCTCACATGTGGTCCCTGAGTACCTTGGCTTATCATTTCCACATCTGGGATTTAACCCTTTCTGGGACGCTGTTGGCTTGCGTCAAAATCGACTGAAAGAAAGAAAAAAAGAAAAAGAAAAACCTATCAATACCGGGAGGTTTCTACTGGAATTGTCCAGGGGAAAAGTAAGTTAAACTGGAAATGACCGCCCGAAATGAATACCCTGTGCCCTCAACATTAAAACGCCGGTCCCTTGCTGTGCCCTCCCTAATGTTTAATTCCTCACGGTCTGCTGATGGAGTACGGCTGAGGGTGAACGGGACAGTTACTGGTCTGCCATGCTATCCTCTAATTTTCCCTAATTACTGAACCGGAGTATTAGCCTTCTCTAACTCATGGGAACTGAGTGGGATGGGCGGTTCCCACATGTCTGCAGTTCTCACGAGCTGAGTGGTACCCAAGGCCAAAGGCATCCGATGTGGGGACAGAAACAGACCCGGCTCTCGCATCCGAATTAGCGATCAGCTCTCTCCAGGTCTCCTCCTGCGTGCGCAGCGTGACTGGAGTTCTCTCCTCTTGGTTTTTAAACGAGGAGTTAAAACCTTGGACGTCACCTGACCAAAAGACTTATAGTTTTGTGGCCTCAAAGGGATCATGGTGCAAACTACCCTGGCTCTGCCACGGAGGGTAACAAAAGGTTTGGTTTTGTTAAGACTTTCCGTCATATTTTATGTTCATGAAGATCTCCTTTTCCATCAGCACGCAGGTGAACCAAGACACTATGTAGTTTCTCAATTGTGCTTTAGACACACAATGGTGATTATTCTGAGAATACTCAGTCTTAGTCTAAATCAGATGAGATTGCTGCTTGTGACGGTAATAACAGTGTTTGACGGTTGGCCAAACGAGGCCACTCAGTTGATCGTTTTGAAGGTTCTCAAGCAGCATAATGTAGTAGAGTCAGTAAATGCAAGTGTTTTACAGGGACACTTCAAGGACCCTTAATATTGTTTTCGACCCTCAGTCCTGGCCGGAAATAAGACCAGTCCTGGCCTCTGGAGCTTTTTCTTGCCACGCTTGCCAAATGGCCGACCCCCCCCTTCCCGCCTTATCATTAGGGTACAGCAGGTCCTTAAAGCACCCCTGATGGCTGGGGGGTTTTAGACATCAATAGCAGCTCCTTAAGGCGTTCCTCTTTCCCCACGGACACATGGACATCACGTCATCGCGCCGTTCGCCCGTTTGTCATTCTCCGACACAGAGCTAAATCAAACGTGGCAATCACAACCAAGGGGAGACACAAAGGCTTTTAAGCTGTGGAACTATCCTTCGTTAAGATTCGTTAACGCAAGTTTGGTAGAGTTTTCGCTGGCTGAAATTGACCGCAGGCTTACCCTAATCCTAACCCTCATATCCGATACCACACCTGAGTGGGATGTGTTCGATGTAAGCACACTCGCTCTCTGACCAGACCCGCCGACTGAACAGGCACTCCTGTGTTGGAACAGCATCTTACAGCTTCCCTGTTGGACGCAGTGTTGGAGCAGCCAACAGAATCAGAATCAGAATCAGAATCAGAATCGAAATCGGAATCAGAATCAGAGGCTACCTGAGAGAAGGTCAACTGCAGCCAAAATGTAATATGTTGGGATTTATTTAATATTTAATATTTATATACTGTATTTTAAAGCCGGATACAGTTTGTATAATGCCATATTGTATGAATGCTGTTTTAATAATGGGCAATATTTCTTGGGAGAAAATTACAATGCTTTACGAGTTCTCCGGTGGGGTGACCCCACAAAGTAAGCGCACTTAAATTACTCTTGAAAATGAAAAATAAATCTCCCTTCCACCGCGTTTTCACAAGTAAGCTGGGCGAGATTGCCTCGCCTGTGACCATTATTGTAATCCCATTACAGTTCCTCAGTCTGCGGGCAGCATTATTTGAAATAAACCCTGCACTGGGAATAACATTTCATTAGGAACGAGGAAAGCCCAGGGGTCCAAGAAAATAGCTCGACATCATTGCTGGCAATTAAGCAATAAGCAAGTTGAGCTTAACGTATTTAGCAGATAGCATTGCAGGGCATGGTGTAATAACAAACTGCTGGAATTTATCATCATCATTTAAGGAATAAAATGTCACGGTCTTCTGGATGCAGAATAAATGTTTTAAACACACTTTAACAGAGCAGACCTCACAGGGTATAAATGGAGGGGAAAAACACAAGGGTATATATATATATATATATATATATATATATATATATATAGATCAATTATGTTGGCAGTCAAGTAAGTTGTGCATTAAATATGTGTGGGTCTTGTCATGGCTCCGTTTCATATAACGGTTCGTTAAATTAATTTGTGAACATTATTCCTGATGGCTTGCACTATTTCTCCTATAAGAATTGAATTCGTTGTTGGAGAAAGCCGTCTGGGTTTCAGTGGGGTGATAAACATGTCTCAATGGAAGAAATAGTCTTCAAATAATTCACTATTGGATGACTTGAGCAATCTTGTTCTTGAACAGTAGGACCTCTAATGAGCTTGAAAGGGTTCATTGCAGAAGTCTTCTGTCCCTTAATTAAATGTGCGGCGGCAAACTTTCCGAGGCGCCACGTAAACTAATTAAGCCGGACCGTGGCTCATTACGGGTCCCGGCTTTAATTATGCCGCGTGTCGTGTCTTTGCTGCGTCCGCTGACAAGGGAGCGAACTTGCGGGTGCCTCAGTAACTCCCGTGTGAAGCCATTCTCGCCAGCTCTCCCGTGTGCTCACGAGAGACATCAGGAATCCTGCCCTGGGCTGTCCTCAAGGCCGGCCTGGAACTTTACGAGACGTATGGGCGGTTCACGCGGTGGGCGAATAAGCCGTCTCCTCTCGTCCACTCGTGGCTGTGCCCTCTGTCTCCGATCTTTCCAACGTCCGCAAACACGGCGTGAGCTCTGAAGTATACACTTGGTTATCTCCAAGTCTCCTCCGGGCTCCTTGACCACCAGGCGTCACGCAGCGGGCGCAAACGCAGGGCATTCGCGCGGCTGGTGAGCAAGGGCGGACGTTCCGCTAGCTAAAGGCAACTGACCCAATCGATTCGGTCCGATCTGTCTGGACCACATGTTGCACGCCCTCCAGGCCCGCCTTCTGCAAACGCATCCAAACTGCGCGTGAGTAAACGGTTTTTCTTTTCTCACGGCCGAAGGCGGCTTCTTTCGATCGCCTCTGATCCTCATGCAGGCCGGTTTCCCCCCCGTTCACATGCGGGATGGTGCGTCATCGCTCAAATAATCCCCCTCCGCCAGCGCAGCGTCTGAAATGAAAGCGCCAAAGATTACGGGCAATCAATAACTGCTCGCCGCCGCGCAGGAAAAAAAAAATCTAAATAGATTTGGCAATCCTCAGAGGTGCAGCGGCAAAGCGCTCACAACGCTTCTGTTGATATTTTGATTGCTTTCAACTTCCCTGTGAGTTCCCACAACGCCCACATCAGTGGCGTGTTTGCCGTTCGGAGCTAAAGACGCAGCCTTCAGCAGACTCCAAGCCGACATGAGGGCCCAAGGGTCCCTGGGAGACGGAAAACAACCAGGCGGGCTGATTTGATTGGCCTTTTGCAGTAAAGAGCGGGGCTCGAGAACCACACCAGCGGGCCTCCCCCTGACGTTCCGCCGGCTACCTGGTTTCCCCGACACAGCGCCACACGGGGAAGCGGAGTTGGACTACAGATAGACCCGTTTGATTAACATGTGCCATTGAGTGTCATTGGCGTTGGGAAGCCTTCCTCTCACTGAGCGTGCTGCTTTTACTTCGCAGGAAAGGGCTTATACACAGTGTAATGAACAAAGCTATGAATATAAATGTCCAGAGCAGGTTTATTCAAATGCCCTTCGCTGCAAGGAGCCCGTATCAAGAACGCTTCCGCTGCATTTATCAGTGATAAGCGTGCCAAGTGGCAGCTTGTATTTTATTCGCCAAAGCAACATAGACTTAATAATAATAAAAATAATAATAATAATAATAATAATAATAATAATAATGATGATGTTCTACCCTCCACAGAGAACACAAAACAAGGGTTCTCCCCGTACACATTTCACATCGTCTGAAATGCATTGCCCTGTCAAAAGAAATCTGGCAGCAGGATGTTGCAGGATTTGCATCGTTCATTTTGATTCAGAACGGCTGGAAAGGGAAAATCACCGTCAAAGCGATGTGTGATACTGTGACTAGCGTGAGTCACTGTGGCCATTTTCACCTACACAGAGTGTAACTGGCTGCGGTGACAACCGTTCCGGCTCCTTGGCTTTAATGTCACAACCGATCCGTTCCACGCCACCCTGTCTCTCATCTCGTCTGTGCCTCGCCAGTGGGCGTAATGCCGGCTTTCCGCCTGGTCAACACATGAGCGATCCCTATTTGGCAAGCGTTGCCAAAGGAGGTCTCACGACATGAGTTTGTCAAAGGATGAGGAAGTTTTGCTGTCTGTCTGCCTGGTCTCCTTTTACGTGCGTGACAACTTGCTTTTCAACTCCTCGTTTTTGATATTTGAGTTCTTTCCAGACGGCGGGGCTCAACTTTGAACGTTATGAGAATTACGATTCACCTATGCATTCTTAGGCACGTTAGGCTGGAACGACCATATCAATAACCCATCATGCAGATAACAGTAGATATAAGGGAGAGTGATCAGGGGAAATGACTAATGATGCCAGAAATAGCTTACATTTACTTCACTTCTCACTCTGTGTGCACTTTGCTTTAGACCGATTTAACCTTTGTAAATATTGACATTTTTTTCCATATCGTGTGGTAGCTATATTGAGCGTTTAAACTAAAAACAGCAGTCTATACAACATCTATTTATTCATGCATGGAATTACAGTCAAAGGCAAATTATTAAACGTGTGAAAAGCATACGTTTACAATTTTCAGTTTGTTAGTAGTTTGGGAAAACCAATTTGACCTTTTGTGCCGCAATTTGCACTCAGTTCAATCAAGACGTCCATGGTGGATTACAGATTTAGGGCTCGCCCCCTCTCATGTGACCTCATCGATCTCAAACACGGAAACCCGCAGCGTGTTTTCGGCCCGAAGCCTGCGTCCGCAAAGCCAGTTGCTCGATCGCCGGGACGCGTGAAGGAGGAGGTGGCGGTTCCTGGAAGGATCTCGCTCTATGCACGGCGGGTCAGCGAGAGCTCGCACAGCAGACAGCGTTTGGAAACACGGCGTGAGGGGACTCTACATCAGTAGCAGAAGACCGTGGTTCTGCAGGCAGGAGGGCATGGGGTGAGATATGTTTGGTGACCCCGGGGGGCAGGGGAGACTCGCTCTGGAGAGTTTTCTGTCCATCATTGGACCCTTTTAAAGCAGAACCACTATAGAGTTAGTGAACTTCCTACTGCCAGTGGCCAGGACCAGCTAAATCTGACCTGAGAAAGGTTCTCCCTACCATAGCCCCAAGGTGTAGATTGAGGCTCCGACTGTAAGGCTGCAGGAGTGTGTTGTGGGGAATCAGGTGTTCGCAACGTTTGTGAATTATAGATGCGTTTTGTGAATTGGTTTGGAGGCGCTATTCGTAGGCGAATCACTGCGTCTGCGTTTTGTTTTGGCTTAATTGAGGTTGTTCTCTGGTTACTAGTCTCGGATGTCCAATGCTCGATAATTATCTGTTGCGAATCATTTGTGATAGAAGTGTGTTGTTAGTTGGTTGTGTTTATTGAAGTAAAAAATATAAACACCCTTGCTGTTATCTTAATTATCTTTCTTCAAAACGTTTTTGTTTTCAGTTGCCTCAGTCAAATTTAGAAAGGCATGTTTATTAATTGAGAGCAATCATTCGTTGAATAATGTCATTTTTTAGGTCCTAAGATTCCTTTTGATCAGTCAAACAAGCCATTTCTGTTGACTGCCAAAGCATGTCAAATTTAGAGCCCATTTTTAATTAACAGCTTAATCAATGATATGAGCTTGGTAGGCAATAAAGTAAACTGCTAACACAATGAGTCTTCAGGGCCAGGATTGAGAAACTCTCTCTGTGTCACCCAGGCAGGTGTTGTGAAGAATGGTGTCGGAGAGACTCTCAACATCTATAATGCATCTGACTCTTTATCCCAGCCCACGAGAAGAGCAGGGAGATGACTGGATTATGTAGTGAGCTCAAGACCTGTGTTTCAAGGCGCTTGCTCGCGCTTAGATATAACGGCGTGTGTATTCCTTCAGTTCTGTTTGCACTGTGGGCGGTAAGAGCTAGCACATTTCAAAGCCTGGTGCCACGGTAATGGGTACAGAAAGTTTGGATTTAAGTTTATTTTCCCCTTTTTGCTGTGGCATTTTCCATGCAGCAACCCATATCTTTGCCAGAAGATTTGGAAGGTGCGTTATTACAATCTCTGTAATGACTCCGGCAAAACATTATGTTTTAAGGTCAAATATGCAGTCTTCCCCTGCTGGGAAATAATTTTAGCTCATTGGTAAGACGTGCCTACACACAGGCCGCTCACAGCTGCATGGCAAGTGATCACGACTCTGCTACTGCAGAGATGTCGAACCCAGATCTCCACACATTCAATCATAAGTCAAGACCTGAATGGTCCTTGGTCCTCGTGCATGCCGCCCAGTGTAGGAGGGCATGAATCCCGTTTCTCTTACCCCTGGGGAATGACCAAACTGTGTCCGTGGTCCTCAGAGGTCGACAGATGTTTTCAGGATATATTGTTGAAAAAAAATTAGTCCTTTCATCCAATTTAATCAAGTTGTTGATAAAAAAAAAACCTGAGGTTTGTTATAAAGTTAAAGTTATTGGAGAATTGTCCTTAGATTAAAATTAAAGCTATGAGATTGAGTTGAGAGAATTTTCTAATTTATTTAATTTGAATAAAGTTATATTTTTAAAAGGGGGTGTGACGGAATAATTACTGGATCAATTCATGGATTATCTCCCACATTAACTTTACAATATGTTTTTGTTTTCAGTATATTAATGCATTTGGCATGCCGTTGAACGGCTGCACAGATTTAATTAAGCCGAAAATGTACTTTGCAGGTGTGTCTAATATCTGTGCCTTTGCTAAATCTTTAGTTTTGACTGTAACCCAGATTGTAATTTCTCTGAATTGCATCATGGGTAATTTAATAGCCTTGAAGACGAAGGAAAAAAACAGACCTATAAAAGGTATAAATTCAGGAACGGTACCGATTCCGAGGAAATTTACGAGGACACAACCACAAACCAATTCCGATTCCACCGCCCATAAAACCAACCCGGCCCAGTCCCGGCCCAGTCCCGGCCCATTGCCATGTGAAACATGATACCTCACCTCAGAGGAAAACCAGCTGTAGGAGTAGGCAGTTGACCGCAGGACACACACAAACACACTATCACGGTTACAGAGTAGCTATCAGAGCAAGAAGAAGACTTCTATCTTCATAACCCACGCTTCTGTTACTAATGTGGTGGTCCCACGGGGCCTTCAAGGTTCTCTCTGAAGGCCATAGCATTAAGAAGACTTCTATCTTCATAACCCACGTTAGGTTTGCCACGCTTCTGTTACTAATGTGGTGGTCCCACGGGGCCTTCAAGGTTCTCTCTGAAGGCCATATTATTAAGAAGACTTCTATCTTCATAACTGACGTTAGGTTTGCCACGCTTCTGTTACTAATGTGGTGATCCCACGGGGCCTGTGAGGGGGCCTAGTTATCCTAGCGCTGGCCAGCGGAGGATGGGCTCAGCCTGGGTTCCTCTCAAGGTTTCTTCCTGCCAGCCTAGGGAGTTTTTCCTTGCCACTGTTTCCACTGGCATGCTTTTGGGGGGTCAGGCCTGGGACATATGGTATTTTTCTGTATGTGAAGCGTCTTTGTGACATGGTAACATGTGAAAAGCGCTGTATAAAATAAATTTGATTGATTATGAAAACAATGAATTAAAAAAAATGTAAAAATGTATTGTGCAAACTCTTGGGGGGGGGGCAGAACTTGTGTAGGCGGGTCCGGCCCACCAATAGCGTCGGGTATGCCCCTCGGAACGTAAACAAAAAGAGTGTAGGTATGTTATTATTTTTTCTTTACTTTATAATTTGATAGTAAATTGTTTTGGTGCGTCGCACACTTTTTTCCACATTATATTCTTAGCGTGGCACGTGTCTGTCTGTCAGGCGAACCAGGGCTGATTAGAGAAACACCCACCGGCACCTGTGGTGAATTATTTCGTGATTACGGCGATATTTAGGACTATGTACTGGAAGGATGGAGAAACGGAGAGAGAGGAATAGAAAGGGGAACCTAAGGACTCGACCCAGACGGAAATGGGTCTACATTGCTTTACATTTCGCTGTGTCGGTTTATTATTTAATACATTTATTATTATTTAATTATTATTTCATGTCGGTTTTATAGTATAGCATAGTATCGGAGTATTAATATAGTATTTCAACCTTCACTCCAAATACCTATTCTCACTAGGTGTTGAACTGGAAAAAGCTTTTGATAGCATGCTGAGAACATTACCAGATGTTGGGGCAAAGTTATACTTTTATATCATACTGTGAACGTTATACGAACGATTTATTTAAAGTGAGCCGTAAAACAAGTTCGTTGGCCTTGAATAGTCGCTGTTACTGGGGAATTATACAAACCAAAACGGTACTTATTAAACTGCTACTTAAGATCTTAGAGATGGAAATGGGCTTGCCAGTGGGAAGGCATTAAGGCTTTTAGCCTGAGACCTGAGGCCAGGGCCAAAAGCCCGTTTGGGTGCAGGTACTGGGAAGGCCCACTCAAGCACGACATGAGGATCAGTTGTTCTGTAGATACTATTTATAGGTTGTTCTTTTAAAATTACACAAACTTACATTCGTTGTACTGAATGCACCTAAGGTGTTAGAGGGCTAGTTCTAACAACAACAGCAATAACAAAAAAAAACAAAAAAAAAAAACAAACAAAACATTTATTAACTGTTATTAATTTAATTATCGCCCACAATCTAACCCTTGGAGAGGTCTGTTTAGGTGCAAAATGGCTGAGGCAAACTGTGAGAAATTTGCCTTGGGTAATTCTGTAAACTAGGTAACACTGTTACACCTTTAATACAGTCTGCGTTTTCAGGACTGGAGCCTAAAGTGGACGTCTCTGGGCCATCGTTGTGATAAAATAAACAGTGTGCCAACAGCGGGCTCTCTCAGCACGCCTTCACCATACAGGACATACAGGCCATCTCATAAAACCACCATGCTCAGTTTGCTTCAGGAGTAGGAGATGGATAAGGACATTGCTAGACACCAATCACTGCCCCACCGAGGGAAAATATGAGTTCAAAATCGAAAGTAAACATGTACTGGAGGGAGAGAAATTGTGTTGTTTTAGCATTACCACGGTCTTAAACCTATTGATTTGTCTTGTTTGGGGTTTTTTCGCAGTCCGATTTGTTTCTCAGAGACGAGAATCTCACTGAGCATAGTTTCACACGAATGACTCTACACTCCTTCACTGACTTCTGTAAAAATGGCATTAACAGGAATTCAATTTGACTGCATCCACGCACACACATACACATAACCACGCACACTCACAGCCACGCACACTCACAGCCACGCACACTCACACACACGCACACAGCCACGCACACTCACAGCCACGCACACTCACAGCCACGCACACTCACACAGCCACGCACACTCACAGCCACGCACACTCACACACACTCACACACACACGCACACAGCCACGCACACTCACAGCCACGCACACACACACACACACACACACACACGCACACAGCCACGCACACTCACAGCCACGCACACTCACACACACGCACACAGCCACGCACACTCACACACACACGCACACACACACACACACACACACACACACACTCACAGCCACGCACACTCACAGCCA
>JAOYSI010053255.1:0-21033 GCA_025775065.1 Hiodon alosoides
ACCGGATCTCAACCCCAGGCATTATTTTCTGTACTGGATTGTGTTTTTTTAAACCATTTTTGCCCCCATAAAATGGTACTATCAATAGTCCCCCCCCCCCCCCCCCCAAACTGGCATGACACCAGCAATCATACCATGTTCCTGTAATAAAAGTTGAAAGGATGCGTTGACTCCTTGCCAAAAACATGATTGACCAAAAATATTAAAATTTAATTTTCAAGCATGTTTAAGTCTAGCGTTTTTATCAGTTGAATGTTTGTGAGTAGTTAATGTCCGAGTTATTACGCAATAGTAGTCTATTAGACTCATTGCTCTTGAAAGATGGCGTTGTTGATCGTGATAGATGGCGGTAAGAGCTATAATCATAATTAACCGAAGGATGTCGTATGGCCCATTCCTGTCAAAGGCACGACTTTAAACAGCCAATAAGATTGTTTTGAATGAGTGTGCGTTAGGGTTGAATAATTGCTTTAAAATAAAGGAACTGCAATCAAGTGAAGAGCCCGTACCATTTAACTAAACAATGTCCCTGGTAACAAATGCTACGTTTTCTAAAAGATTAGTGGACTAATGTGGAGACATGTCACTCTCTCGATTTCATCCATGATTTTGTATTATTGTATTAATATAATATACTGTACAGCTTTGAGGTTTGAAATATTTTTTTTTTGTGGAGTCAATAACACACATATATGTATAACAACCAGGGGATGGTTGTATCTGTCATGTTTAGGACTGGTTGTCACAAACAAGAAGCAATAAGCTCTTTGCAGTGGCTGCCAATTTGACCATGTCTCACATTAGAGCAATGGAGCTTTGTTTATATAAGTTAATGTAACGGGAACTCCCAACTATCCCTTCAATTAGTTCACCAGTTAATTTGGTTGGCTGAGCATCAGGAGTAGTCCTTGGCGCTTGAAGTGAGTGCCGCACAATAAGAAAGAAAATGTTGTACATACAATACGAATTGTATGGTTATTTTTAAACACCGGGCCGCATTCAATTATTGTGCTAATTGAGCTTGTTTCTACCTGCCCGCCCCCCCCACGAACTGATTGCCAACCAAGAGGTTAGAAGGGTGGACAATCCTGCCAACTCCTTTTAAGGAGAAAAGTTGAATATAAAAAGTAGAATTTCAACTGCATAGACTGCCAGAAGGGGGCAGTGTGACACAATGTAACACAATGCGACACTATTATCGGTGAGCGAGAATAATCAAATTGTTATCGAGTAGAGAAAAAGCATGAATGGGCCAACTATGGAACCTAAAATAATACCTTATTTTCTTGGTAGGTGCCCTTTACCGGGTTATAACACCACTGCTATTCTGCTAAATGTTTATAGTGGACTGATTCAGGAACAGAACTTGGTACTCAGTGGAAATACTTCTTTAATCCAGAGGATTCCGGTATTAATCACTGCTCCGAACGATCAGTTTATTTGCTATGGCAATGTTAAAAGGTAAATAGCGCATGCAACGTTTTCACTTTCGCTCCAAATTAAACAAAGGGGGGCCGGAAAGCAGACAAAATACAATTTGAAGCAAAACAGGTGGGAAAGCCGCTTGTGATTTAGTTAGATAAACTAATTAAGTATGATTGGTCTCACATCATTTTATGTAAGATATCTTTCACTTTCCAGCCATACAGAAGAAAAGACTAACTGGCTCAGATAGCAAATATAGATATTTGTTTCTTTTATTTCAAATTCTGGGTGGTCCTAAAAGGCTGCCGCCTTTTTTCACTTAATTTTATTTTAATTTTATCTGTGACTGATTTTCTTTGCAGATAACGTCTCATGTTAAACAATTGATGGCACGATGGGTCAAAAACACGCAGGCTCTTCTGCCGCAGAGGACCAGATTTGACCACTTCTGCTGCAATTCATCGCCTTGCGTAATGCTCGATGACGGGAAATACCCTCACCTAATGGTTTTGGTGAAAAGCAGTCGTATAAGTAAGATAAGAATGAATTAAAAACCTGCAGGAACAAAGTTGGCCCCCTTAGGTATAGGATGTTTTGTTGTAGTTTGGTAAAAGTGCCTATTAGAAGGAAGTGCGAAAAACCATCAGACAATCCGTGTCCTTGAACACAGGTGTTAAAATCCTATCCTGGCCAATGGGTCCACTGGTTTGCGTTCAACCTCGCCTTTTAATTTGTAATAATATTTTATATTATTGTTATATTTTATATGATATTGTGATAAGAAATTATATTGGTTTGTGTATCCAAGTATAAATCAGATGCTGTAACAGCAGTAAGCAGTAAAACCAGCACTCTCTCCGTCCCCAAACCAAATATTTGTGCAATAAGAATACAATGGATAAAATAAAACTTGGATGCGAAAGAAACTTATCCATTTAAGCGTGATATAAATATAATATGCTGTTTGTTGTATTCCTACTTAGGAACGATAACCTAAGCAAACTTTTCAATAATCAACAATGTGCTATGACTCCTTTTGCAGTAAACTATATAGGACACTCATAGGTTTTGTCTACTTTGTAGCATTATGTTACATGCCTAAACAGGGGAAAAAAGACAAGCAAATAAACACACACAGATGTATTGCTTTTGGCTGAAAGTAAATTAATGGCATATGTGCATTCAGAAGTGTATTTATACGAAAGCTGCCAACTGTAATGAAAATAAACAGCGCTGCATAAAATACACCCAGTGGCCAGTTTATTAGGCACACCAACCGTTTCAAAAAAATAAATCGCTAATACAGACAATATCTCCAATATGGCCGCCCTCCTGGAGTTTTTCGTGCACAACGGTGTCTAAGGTTTACCGAGAATGGCGCAACCAACAAAAAAGAAATTGGGTCAGCAGCAGTACCGTAGGTTAAAACGCCTCGTCCAAGGCAAATGGAAAGAGTCGTGCACGCAAACAGGCATATACCGGCACAGTGCAACACTGGCGTGCAGAGCAGGATCTCAGAACGCACAAATCGTCTGCCTTCACTTCCCTCGTCACATATGGGCTAGAAGCAGCAGAAGACCACAGCAATGTCCACTACTATCAGCTAAACCAGAAGTAGCAGCTCCAGTGGGCACGCGGACAACACTGTACAACTGAGCAGTGGACCCAGCCTGGCCGGTGTCAAAGGAACAGGCTGGTGGTGGTGGTGTATTGGTGTGGGGAATGTTTTCCTGGCACGTGTTAGGTCCCTTGACACCAACTGAGCAACATTTGAATGCCACAGCGTATTTGAACATTGTTGCTGACCAGGTGCATCGCATTATGGCTGAAGTTTACCCTTCATCACATGAATGCTTCCAGCAGGATAATTCTCAATGTCACAAAGCGGGTATTGTCTCAGAATTGTTTCATAACAGGACAGCAAGCTCGCTTTACCTGAGGGATCTGCAACGCCCCCAGACCTCAACCCAATAGAGCATCTTAAGGATGAGATGAAACTGGCTGTTCGTAGCATGCCACTGAATTCAGTATAACCTTTATGTGAGGCTATTTTCTGTCAATTTAATCTGCAGAACTACAACCAAAATAATTCGCAGAAAATAGTACTAATTGTTCACTGAGGCATTATAGGGTGGGATAAACAGGTTTTCTATGCCATTCCTTGTGAAATGCATCTTACAAAAAACAGTCCACCGCCATGTAATTTTGGTAAACTTGGATTACTGTGTAATTCTTTATATGGGGGGGGATGCATAAACTGCAGAGTGGAACAACTCCCATTCCCAGCCTGTGAGTCACCAAGACAGTGAGAGCCCCGCCCCACGTTGTCAGTCCTTCTAATACCTTCGCATCATTTCTTGACACAATGGGTAGCCTACCATGAATCATCTGCCAGGGGCGCATGAGAGCTTTTGCCACCCCAAGTGGTACGTATTTCAGCCAAATTGCATCTTCATGGGATTCGGTTGAAAAAAATTTTTGCTAATTTTTTAATTGTAATCCAGAAGAAGTCACTCGATCCTAACCAATATACAAGACCATGGCCTCCACCTAATGTCCAGGACTACGTGCGGTGAGGATTGTGGAGTTTGATGTGTGAAATTCTTTATTTGACAGTTTCAGGCATCATAGGTGGTCTAGCCAAGGTTATGGAGTCTAGGCCAAAATTGGTGGACTTAACATTTATTGGCCAAATAAATAGAGCAAATAATCAGCGTAGCGCAATTGCACCAAGCTGTTACAAACACACACATATACACACGCACAAAAACATAAACAGCTGTACAATTTAACACAGGCTTCAACAGACGGTGACAAGGCCAAATAATTTTATCATCTGAGCCGTGCTTCTTTGGGAGAAAATCTATGTTAGATAAATGCCAACTGCTATACTTTCAGAAATATCTGTCTCGGATCTGACCCGGAATCCCAAAAGAAAAGGGCAAATGTACCACAAAATAAAAAAACATTCAGGTGCAAGCTGGAGGCAGACAGACCCAATCAATCAATCAATCACGACTTATTTGTTACAGTACTTTTCTCAATCGAATTGCTGAACCGATGGCATTTAAAAAAAGAAAACCTAGCACCGTTCCGGAAAAAAATAATTCCCTGACCCGATAAAGCCGAAAATAAAGTTGCGTACATCCATAGTAGATCAAATAGATAAAACGGACTGTACTTTTGGAAGGGTGTTGGCTCTAATTTAAAATTACAGTAAACAACAGACATTTGAAACATTAAATTCCAAAGGTTAACCCCAATCTGGCATAAATGATAATAATGGATTATTTTATTGTTACCTAAGCAATATTAATGGATGGACATCTTGTAAATTGACCAATACAATCGTGATAAGGTCATTTGCGACAAAATAAGACATTTGGTGATCAGAACTTTGGTGGGGCTGATCAATTTAAAATGTAAAATGCTAATACGAAACAGAACTCTTTTTCTCGATGTGTAAAAGCTTCAGTTCGGGTGCCCTTTTACAAATAAATGACACAATGGTGGAATACAGGAAGAAGTGAACTCAACCAAGATTAAATTCAGCTTTTTTCGCTCTGTCGGCATTATCTCTAATTTGGAATGAAATGCATTTTACACAAGAACCGTTTAAGTACTAGTAATATTTCATGATTTGCAGCTTGAAAGTAAAGAAAACACTTAATTTCGGTCCTGTAAATCTCTGAGACATTTTTCACAATGAAATATTCCTTTGTATCAAAGGGGAATGGTTCGCTCATGAAACACCCAGAGCTGTTTCTAAACACATAAAAACGGATATGGTCATTGGGCATCTGGTAGAGATTTGTTTGATAGAGAAGAAGTGGTAGAGGTTACATTTAACGGGCGTTCTAATTGGAAAGTCATCGCGTTACAAAGAAATTGCATTCAGCAAAGGAAAATGTGAGTCCAATTTATACGGAAAACCTTTCGTTCAACTTGAGAGAGATACGGCGGCTCCTTCAGTCAAAAATAACATCGGCACAGCAACTGTAGACCGCTGTACGTGTTGTTTCAATTCCTGATAGTATAGCATTTTCTGAATATATAAAAAAAAACGTAGGTTCACTTAGACCGAAATGACTCATGTACACTACTACAGATACTTCCCTGAATGTAATTTCAGGTTCCAGGGAATTTAGGTGGCAAGCATAGGCAAAGGCAAAGGCAAAGGCATGCCTCGTTAATAAACTGCGAGGCCCCACGATATTTGTGGTTGTTGGGCGTATAGCTAGTGTGCTCAGTCAATTACAGCATAAATCATTCTGTTAAGATTGTAGGCCTTTAAAAATACAGGTTTAAGTTAATGTTGCAAGACCTAGTATCAGTCGTGTCATTAAATTATTGCTGTCCCGCTAATGGGACAATTATTTACAATATTTATTAGTCAAAGGGGACAGAACGTTGGGTTATTATCGTAACCGTGGTTTCCTGGAATGGAAATAACAAGTCAAGCTTGGTGTCATGTGAACACAATCGTATACAACCTAAGATGGTGATTCTGACTGAGAGAGCGTGTGTTGTATGCGGGCAGTACAACCATGAGGGACGTGGCTCTCCTACGATTGGTGTGAGCTGCGTACCCTGCACGGTTTTATGTATTTTAAAAAACTTTTTCAGGTTTTACATTCTGGATTTTCAGGGTCAAATAAACCAATGAATCTTGGAAATAGCAGCAGATTTTAACTTTACCTGAGGCTGACCAAAAAAGAAAGAAAATTATTTGAAACGAGTTGGGTACCCACTCAGATCCCACCCACCTCGTCAGGTGGAGGAGGGTGGAGGATTGAGTTGCTTGATGGTTGCAATCCCTCAGTGGTTCGGTTTGTCCCGGTAGCTAGTAAAAGCATGGTGGAAACGACTGAGTGGTTTTTATTTCACATACTCTTGAGCTGAGATAAAGGGGAAAGGCATGAGTAAAGGCTTCCACTGAAGTTTTCTCGCAAGGCCCCACAGCTCCCGCTGAATGGCTGGGAGAACCGTGCGCATGAAAAGCATTTACATTAACCATGGATGGAAAACCTCATTCATGAATCACTCTGTTTACATCTTCTCTACAAAATAGTTGTTTTCCTTTCTCATGTATGGATGCACAACCCGTCTGATTTATAGTGGACTCAGTAAGAGGACTACTCTGTATAATCTTCAGCAGGAACAAGTGATGTTTCTTGCATGTCACAGTGTCACAGTGGTCAATACTAATTGCGCTGGGTGTCTGATGTGACCCGAGGCGTGTGCAGATTTAACTTACTTGACCTAGACAAACTTCTTAGGGAAATGCCGGGTTCTATCTTGTTCTTTTTCAAGAGCCTGTCCTAGTGTACACTATCATGGAGGTGTTCAGGCATTCTTAACATTCTTAATATGCAAACCAGTTATAAAACGCGTCCAATGGTAGAGCCAGATGCTGTGGAACCATTACAGCGAAAAACAATCTGATTCAACTGAATTAATTACAATGTGCTGCCTCACAACATTCTTTAACAAACTGTGTAAGGGTAAATCAAGCCAAGGAAAACAAATCAATACAGAATGCAGCACCGGCAAAATGTCAATCAGCCCTCTTTTCTTGCTAAGTCATTGGAAATGTAAAATGCAGGAGTCAATTTGCAGTGATCTTATGTAAAGTGCAGAACTTAATTTCCACGTCTAATCTACTTCATTAGCTGGCCTTTGTCAGTTAAAGTATTTTTTTTTAAATCACAGAACAATAAATCATTTAAAAGGTCATTGCCCTTTCTTGAAATCCACTGAATCGGAACAATGAACTGTAACACCAACAAGTGTTGCAGAACATAGGCAATTGGAAAGGTAATGGAAGATGGATCACGCTTCTCAAAGCACTGCCTGGTGACTACTGTAAATGTGCCTTGCAGTTTGCAGTATTAAAACCCTCTGTCTGAATGTAAAACGTCGGGACATTAATATAGTTGCCGGAAACCAGTAGTTTGTTGAGAAGCTAAGAGGGGAACCGCAGTGGGTGGCAACTAAAGCTAATTTTCTATGCACAAACGGGTGCATATGACCTCTGCAAAAATGTCATGCTCATGACCCATATTTCAATCTTTTCAACCATATGCTCCTTTACGCGGTAGCCCTTCAATGCATGCATCTTCCTGTAATTACACTAGGCTGTGAAAAACCGCTTCCAGACAGTTCCAGATGTATCAAGCTATATCGGGCGATATAGTTTCCCCCGTACACTGTTAACTGATACACTCATACCAGCACAACAACACCAACTGTACTTCACTGGCACAGGTTCAGGTTGTGGTTCCAGTTCACCCAGAAGGCCTGCATTACATCAAAGTTGAACCATTATGGGTGCAAGAATCCTGTTTCCCAATTGTATTAGAATCTCTCAGTCTTTTGCCAGATGAATTATCACTGAACCCTGCCGGAGAGTGGAATTCGTCAGACTGCTCAGTTTTCTTACTGGCTCATCAGCGTAGCCTCGCCTCGCCTCACCTGTATTGGCGAAGGGACGTAGCTCACGTGACTAACCGACCCCTAAAATATGCGTTGCTACAGAAAGGGACCATGGAGGCTGCAGTTAGAAACACACAACATGGTGCGCGTCTTAAACGGACGACGTCAGCTTGAACAAACAGGCTTTCACAACTAGCCTTTCTGGTTGGCAGGCAAGCACAGAGATGGGTCGGGGAAGAGGCACGTCCGGACCACGCAATAGGACTCGACTTGCCTCGGAGTGGGCCTGGAACATGCATCAGCGCGGAGGCAAAACACCGGCACACATTCCATTCCACTGGGAAGAACGATCTGGATAGAATCGTCTCATTACTTTAGCTCAGATCTCCGTGCCAGAAGTGTTCCGCAGTGGCCGGTGATTAACGATGCCACGGCGTGCAGTGCGCTAAGCACTTCCACACACCTATCCGTCAGCCGCCATCTAGCCACACAGCCGCTGTCTGCAGGGTCACGGCCCCGAGCAGACATGCAATCCTGCCCCCTGTGTTAGCACAGGAGTGCCTGAAGTGTGTCTGTGCACATGCCCGGGAAACGTAAGCAGAGCCCTCAAGAATGTCTCAGAACGAGACTGAGTGGAACATCTCAGTTTTTTTAACTTACATCCATTGTCCAGGTGCCGAGCAAAAGGGAATTTAAGAATTTCTGACGTTTTTTTCTGTTTGTGTTTGATGTGAAGCAGAGCAAGTACATATAGCATTGGGTGCTTTTGTCTTAAGTTGTGTTCTTCACCTCAACTGAAATTGCACAATAAGTAGATTACTCACATGTAAGCCCTTTAAATTTATTATTACAATATCCTTGCGCATTAATTATCATGGCAACGCAATGAAATCAACAAATGTGTTTTGAAATCAGGCTTTCTTCTAATAAATCTTTACTATAGTTTCAAGATGACTGTTGACATAATGTGTTTGTGGTTTTGATGGTTCTTTATTCATCAATGTAAAGTACAGATAAACACCGACAGAAAAATGTGCAGTGCAAATAAACACCTATAACAGAAATAATGTACAGTACATATAAACACCTTCAACAGAAATAATGTACAGTACAGATAAACACCCATAACAGAAGTAATGTACAGTACAGATAAACACCTATAACAGAAGTAATGTACAGTACAGATAAACACCCATAACAGAAATAATGATTTGGAGAACTGCCAATGAGAACTACTTTTTGAAGAAATTGTAATTTGTGACAGAAGCCTGTGATATTATTCAGATGCTTCATTTATTTATTATTTTGTAATTATGTTCCTTCATTTTCTTTTGAAAACCATATTTGAGGAGCTCCTATTTTATTTGCATAAATACACTCAAAAGGTTTTCCTACAAACTCCCCAAGTTGGCTCATTGTTTCTCGGACACAAAACATCTGCGTTAACTGATGTGTCTTTATGGTTGCCTGTTGCTTCACAAGATGTTTATTTGACAGCCCAAATATTTGGGTCTGGACCCCCTTTTTCACCCCTGTCTACGGGACGGTGCAGTTGCTCTAGTTTGAGGACAGCTCGCTTGCCCCACTCCTTTTGAATCCTTTGTTTATTTTTACATACTTAAAGCCGATGAAGGTAATTAGCTCCTGATTCCATCCACTGCTTCCAGAGACCTTTGCCTCACTGACATGCGGGCCAAGCCAGAGGTCAGATTCCTGTGGTTCGATGACCTTTTAATAGCAATGTTAAGGTCCTCTCCAAAAAAATAAAAATAATGAATTAAGTATTGCGAGAGATGCATTCCTGATGCTAACATTTTTACATGCAAAAAGAACAATGTGAGTTGCCATTCCACTGGGAAACGGGAGCAAACTACAGCAGAATTATAGCCTTACAAACATAACGCGAAATGCAGCTGCCGACTGATCATCCACCAATTTATGCTCCACTGGCTCGAAATAGCAGCTGGCGTCAGGTTTAAAACCCTGGTGCAAACTTCTCAGGCTTGGCTCCGCGTTACTTGGATGCAACGATCCGATCCTGCCCTGTTCCGAACTTTCTGATACAACCTGAAACTTTTAATTGTCCTGTGGCGCCCCCCCCTCTTCGCAGCTGCAAGGATCTTTCTGGCCTCTTCTCAGTCTCGGATCCTGCTTTTCACTGCCGTTGTTCCACCAATCGTTGCAGCGGCACATTCAACTGCTGTCCTGGTCAAAGATTCCCCTTGTCCAATCCGGGCCTGGGCGACCCTGACAGACACATTCACCTCCCCGGGCGGGGGGCCTGCAACTCCACCCTCCGCTCCTCCCAACACCTGCCTGGGTTCAGGGTGGAACAGAGTGTCTGACGACCGCCATTAGGGAGAGCTAGGGAATGAGGCTGACGTGTTAAGGAAGTGTTAAGGCAGCCGCTCGCCCTGATCCTGCGCCAGGTCTTCACCGTGGCGGACTCCCTCCAACCGCTCCCAGTGAAGGGGCTCATAGGCAGCAGGCCTGACAACAGGAGGGTTCTTCACCAAACACAGCTCTCTTCTACAGTCGCCATGGTTACCTGACGCCAACCCTTTATGTGGCGAAAGATAGTCTGCCGGCGTGAGGATCGAGACCAAGCCTAAAATGAGGGAGGAACCAACACCAAACTCACACGCGAAAAAGTAAACTGCGTTTCAGCCCTGATTTTCTGTAAATGGATGAACAGATTTAAAAAAAGAGTTTAATGACACTGAATTTCAATAAATAGGACTGGATGAGGTAAGTAACTGGAGTGAAACAACAAGAGCGGGTGGAAAAGGTTTTTAAAAACCCAAATGACAAAACGTTCTAACAACTAGAGTAGAAGTTGAAGATATAACTATTTTTGGCATAACCAAAAACCTAGGATTATATACATGGTCTTGGAAAATTATCATGATTCTTCTTCAAACAATCAGACTCCAAAAGTAAACCTTTTGCTGACTGCTACAGACATAGCTGAACATTATAAGAAATTATCCAATGTCCCTGAACAAACAGAACTAATCTGCTTTCAAAGTTTGATTTATAAAAAGAGATTTGGAGAAATATAAAACGACTCGTTATCTCTTTGTTCAAGTGTCCTAAACATTACTCAGTTTTCCCTCTGAAACAGTGTGATAGATAAAAAGGGATTTAATGTCTGGAATGAACATTATATTGTGTAAGTATTGCGCGGTACCCCAATCAGTACCATTTCTCTTGTAATCCACAATGGTACAAGGAACAATATGTTGTTTCCGTGGCTTTTAGAAAAACAACAACCTCCGGCAACAATGTCTGAGAAAGGGAACACAGAGACGCGCTTCCAACGGTGCAATGGTGCTTCAGCAAATCATTCCTCAATTCACCAAAGTCCCACCTTTGAATTATTTACAGAGTGCTGAGCAGGAGCAACCCAATACACGCTACAAAGCAAACCCGCCCCCCCCCCCCGTTCTGCCGTCTCCGACACATGCACGTCCACATGCATGCTTCAGCAAGGAGCTCAGCTGTCAAACTGCTGATGGAAGAAAACGAACTGTTAGCGCCCGTAAGCCTTTCCCTAGGGGGAACCACTTCCACACCTGCACCTCTACAGCAGTCAGTCACTCAGGGTGAGAAGACGAAGATGTATTGTACCGTAGGTGTCTTTATTTTTCTTAAGTGATTTACAAGGGAGCTTTGGGCTAAATCTGTCATCACTATGAGGTACTCTAATCACTGTCATGTGGATTTGTTTTGGTATCCTGATTGGCGCATTTAGGATTTCGAACCCAGCTCATGTCAATCGCTGATTATGACTGGGCGGGCACGGGGTGGAAATCGCCAAGGCCCCTCTTGGCCCCTCTCGGCCCTTCGCTAACCAGCGCCTCCTGTTGGCCTCCCAGGCGCCTGCAGGCTGACAGGGCCTAACAGGGCAGACAGTGAAAAATGTCACAAAAGAATAGTTTATGTTAGAACTTAGTATTTTAAGTGCAGTCTTCATGCAGCACAGGGGAATAAAGTGTCAGGGCTGATTATTCTAAATAAAAAGTGTTTTTTTTTTTTTTTTGCATGTTAAAATTATGTCTGAGAATGGGGGTAGGTTTCTGTTTATTTTCCTCATTTCGGGTTCTTGGAATCGTTCTCGACCAGCACATGTTTAAATGAGTCAGGATTAAAACTCCTGACATAAACACAGAGACTGGGAACGGTTCCATGGTTCCAGCAGTAATAGTAAAACACCATTAGCAACAGAAACACAGAGCAGCAGTGAGAACCAAGAGTGTTGATCATAAATGTTTTTCCTCTTAAAAAGTTCCCTGTGTTAATTCAGAGCTATTTTAAACTTTGTGATCTCAGAGCATACTAATGAAGAAAAAGTAACTAAGTTCCAGTACGGTTAAGCTTGAAGTAAATCAAAGGTCTTCTTTCTGGAGGGAATCACACAGTTTCCCAAGGTTTAAAAAATGCGATGCTGTTTACACTGCCAAAGGATTAATACTGCTAGGAAGACTTTATTAGTGGTAACTTTATTAACTATTGTTTATTTTGAATCTTTTTTGTTAGAATAGAGCTGCATTTAGACCCAATCACACTGTGATGATCGCTGAGAACAAAATCATCACTGAGTGGACTTTGTATAGGACACCCAAAACCACGCAAATGAATATACAGAAAACACAATACTGTAGATACCAGGGAACTGACTTTAATCAAAGGCAAAGACAGAGTTGAATGATCTCAGATACCTTTTTAGATGCAACAATGGAAATGTGTCAAGGCTGGTCATTGCACTTGGTGCGTTTACATGAAAGCTTTTTAGTAAGCGTACTGTAAATGTAGTCCGACAAATGTAAATAGTCTCAGTAATCAGCCAAAAATAGAAGGGTATCTGTGTAATTGTCTACATTTAAGTACAAACATATAAAATGATAACACTGAAAGGGGGAAGAAAATAGTGTTTTTCCACATTTCCAATAGCCATAAACTCAACCAAGGCACTTAAGAAACAAAGTAGTTTTTTCCGCTCAGAAACATGAAACAGCACTTTGGCTCCCTGCTGGAGTCTTTTCTCACTGACTTGGGTGACCACGCCCCCCCCCCCCCCCCAACCTCTTCTCCACCAATCCGGAGCCAGCGCCTGTATGACCCACACAGGCCATGGTCTCAAACCTCACGACACACATACTGAACTAGTGACAAAAACAGACATGCAGAGCCTTCAAGTAGTTATGTCCTTTCAGTATGTACAATACAAAATGTTTTGTATAGTTAAGCAAACAGATGGTAGAAGACTCAGTGTGTTCTTTTTCAATGGGGGAATGGAACTCAGGAACTACATGGCTTAATGAAAGTCTTTAGATGTATTCAGCACAATTACTGGGGCACCGCCACTCATACTAATCAGAGCGGTGTTAATTCCCTGCCCAGCGATGCACAACTCCCTCACTTAGCGAATGTGCATCCACGGCCCACCCAGGGCCCGCCTTTGGGGGAGTGGTTAAATCTATTCCTTCCTCTTTACTCATTTAGCACTCTTGTTCCTCAACTGGACGGTTAAAAGATTTAACAGGTTTTACGCTCACCCCCGGCAAAGCTACAAAAACGTTAATCGGGACGCCATTTATTTTTTGTTTTGGCACTCTTGTACTTATTTCTTTTTCAAAATGTTCTTTTCGTTTCCAGGCAGCCTAGGCCCTCCATAGTGTTTGAGCTGTTGCATCTCTATTCTTGTTCTCTGAAAACGTCTTCTGTGACTGCCTTATCGTTTGTCCATAACTGGCTATTTTACCTTGTCCACCTGACTCCCTAGCTCGTTTTTTATTTGTTTATGTCACTGCAGAGACCCCCACTTAGGCAACAGACCCACAACCGTAAGCCGCCCAAAAGCCAGGAGGAGAGAGCAGAGGCAGCTTGTTGTGAAAAATATTAGGGGCTGTCAAACTGCCCCAACCCTGTGCACACATCACCACGTGTTTAATATGACGTGTCATTCAGGCTGGATTACTTAAAGGGTTAAACTTGAAGCGAGGTAAGAAGATGTACACATTAGCGTGACAGATAAATGACAGATAAATCCCAGTCCCCATTAATACAGAAACTCGCCTCTTCGGTTTTCCTGAGAAGTTCCATCACTCGATTGTTGAAATCATGGATGCTGTAGACAGCTTCCTTTTCGATTGACAGCGCTTCATGTCTACTTTGACTCATATTGAAAAGATACAAACAGCATACGTTTCTGCACACTGAAACACCATCTGCTGTGGTAACCAGGGAAGTAAGAACAATTTGTTGAAACATGTTGGAAATCAGTCTGTTTTTAATGCTTTTCTGTAGACATGCCAGCTTAACATAATGGATATTATCACTGAAAGGGTGCCTTTGCTGGTTCCTGTCGGGCAATGCACGAACTGTACTAAATATGCCATACTTTTACAGGGAGGGCTTAGCCCCTCTAGTCCATTATGACTGGCCGTCATTGGGAGAGCGTATGTTGTAAGAATGTTACTTAATGAGAACTTTTTTGGACTTCATGCAAAGTACGGTATGGATGCCAGCAATAAAAAGACTTCATAAATCAGGTCAGTGCAAAAATGTTCTGTTGTTACCCCCACCCCAACTCCGAGCAGTCCTCGAACCCGCCCACACTCCCTAGTCTGTAATTTGGGCTGGGCGGCATGCAATATGTAACCACAATATCTAACCACACAAGGAATAGTGCTGTCAGTGCTGTCAGTACTGTCAGTGAATAACATTCAGTGCACGGAGGTGTCAGTCGAGATTTGGAGTAAGCGTCCCTTTAACCTCGGCACAGTTTGCCTCTGTTACCAGTGTGGGTGCTGATCGCTCTCCGTCCGACCCAACTTGTTTGAACCCGGGCAGGCAGCCCCAGACCACCAATGACAACAGCGCTGGCGAACTCTTCATCCCTCCTAACCGACAGAGATAAACAAAGGAAAGAAAATCTGAACAAACGCCACAAAACGTACCAAAAACACAAAACAATCAACACAAAATATATCTGGGTCTGGTGTGAGTGAACAAACCGGGGTTCTCTCTCGTTGCTGCTGAGCGTCTCCTAGCGGTTTCCCAGGTGCCTGTGGGCTTGCAGGACCATGGAGAGGGTCTCTCTTCCAGTCAACACCGAATTCCTTGTGTGGGCTGTGTAGCCTGCAGAGCGGAAAAGAGACTGAATGCGATGAGGATTGGAGGAGGCCAGTCACACTTCCTCACCCTGTGTGTGGTGCCTGCAGGAAAATACACAAAAATAAATAACTAATGGACAAAAAAAATGGCATCAGTGAACAAACAATCTCTAGCAGGGTCCGAACGTCTCTGTCATGCCACCCTCATGAGGCTCATGACCATAACCCAATCAAAACCCATCCTGGGGGATACCGAGGGCAGAAAACACACACATCTGTCAATTAAGTGTTCCATCTCTTTCACAGTGCAGGGCGCAGACCCTTACAGTTCACAATGGCGAATTACTTGGGCAGACCCAAAAATAAAGATGGCGAGCAAAAACATATGATGCATCACGGCTCACGAGAAAGATAGAAACGCCACGAAATAATTCACCGGAGTGGTATAAACAACTTGCCACACATCTCGCTAACTAACCGGAATTAAAACAGGCTTCATGCCATCACACAATTAAAACAGACCTTGAGTCTCTCTCTGACAGATGGATCCAATTAATGTGCAGTGGTTACACAATTCCAGCAACCCAAGCATGTATTAACTAATACATTTCACATTTTAGTAAATGTTTGGCCAAGGATAGTTTTCAAATCCCAAACTCTTGGTATAGTTTTTTTTTTTCTTTTTTTACCTATTATTTATTTAAGTAGCAAACCATTCAAAAGGTATTTTTTTTAAATACGGTTAAAGGAATTTGAGGAGTTAAGAACCTGCTGAGGTATTTGGGGAGTTAAATAAGCACAAGATTCCTGGTGTGTACAGTGCATTTATAGCTCAACTAAAGAGTGTAGGGTGGATCACAGCACACATGAGCTTCTATAAGGTGTACAGGAGATGGAAACCATTACCCCCCGGTCTGATTCTTTAATCTGTAATTGGAAATTGAATCTATTAAAAGGTAAAAAGATCAGGCATACATGTAGATGATAAGTAGTATATATATTATTTAACAATAACCATATTTGACCTTTTATCACTCGGTTTTCCAGTTCCAGAGCATCAAACCTATTCTATGGCAAAATTCCCATTCATTCACTGGCCCACGCCTGATTTCTGAAATATGCAAAACAACGTGAACATACAGTGAACCAGTGAACAGATCAGGGAATACATAACGGACATGTGTATGGGTGTCAGAGCAGGTATCGAGCAGCGGAATGCAAAAAATCCAGCCAGGCACTATCTTTCATGGAGACCGTGTGGGCAAGACAGTTACTTTGCCAGATTTATCACTGCCAGGTCGAATAGGGAACTCTGAGGAGGGTATTTGAGGGGCATGCTCGAGGTGCTCCCCCTTGTGGGCTGGAGTCTCCACAGCAGCAAAGTGATTCACATGGAGTTGGGGATGGATGTTTCTGCTGCAGTTGACAAAGCAAACATTCGCTCATTGAAGTGAATGTTGAACACTAATCCTTTAACTTCAAAATGTTTTGTGTGTCCAAATATTTAACATTTGTTGTACTCAATAAAGCTCAGAAAAATACAAAAGTTAATGACATACAACGACATGATCATCAATTAAACTCATTTTTATTGTGCACTCATGCAATCTGTGATGTAGATCTGCAGAAATATTTAATATATATTTTTTCAGCCTCCCAGAGAAAATAGATCGTTTTAATTTTGAGAGACATAGATGGACAGAAAAAAAAGTGTGTTAGACAACTTGAAGGACTCCCTGAAAGGATGTCTGAAATGTTTGTTTTTTTTATCAAGAGAGATTTCTCTGCTTTGAACTCCGCATGTGATTAGTGTGTGTTTCTCTCCTTGGAGCAAGGGTCACTGCAGATCATGCCACAGCCGCAGCGGAGGCAAAGTGAGAGCTGACCTGAGAGGCTGTCACAGGCAGACAAATGCGCAGTCCGCCTCTCCCGGCAGGGCCAGCTGATTAGCATTTAACAGCAACTCGACTCTACCAGTGGAGGGCTCTCCGCTGAGGATAGGCCAATGCGCAAAAAGACAGGGCTTTGATGCACACGCCCTCACCCGAGCTCCCGCCCATTCCCCTAACCCCCGCCGGCACATCCTACCTAGAGAGCGGCAGGCTGAACTTGAGTGCTTCACTGCGAGGAGGTCTCTGCTCTGGAACTAACGCCCAGGCACTCGGAGAAGAAGCCCGAGTCACCTCCCTGGAGGGGGAGAGTTTCTGTCGTCATGCAAGTGTGTGTCTGTTTTGGCTCCAATAAGTGAGGGAACAGCTGTCACCTCCGTAATCCGCTGGACCGACAGGATCAAGAGAGAAGAACAGCTTGATGCTGCCTAAACTGGGGGAAAGGAGTTCTCTTTGAAGAAGATGATGGTGGGAAGGTGTTCTGTGTGTTCCCTTAGTGCAAGTGAAGGCAAAGTTGAGATGGACTTTCTGAGGACATTTCTGGACTTGACACTACAGGGGTCGATGGAGAAATCGGAAGAAATGAAATTTACTGTTAACCATTTTATGTTCGAATAGAATGCTAAGCAAATTGTTTTGAACAAATGAAAGGATTTTTTCTTGCAAGGCTTCTGAGTTCATCCTCGTTGACAGTATCTCCGTTAAAATTACCTTCAAGAGTTGGAGGACCTATCTGCACCAGCTTCTCTCCATCTCCTTCACTCTCTCGAATCAACTGTAAGGAATATGTGAGGCATCGCACAAAGTGCTGTTGAACAGCTTTCGTGTGCATTCATGTCCCAAAATGCTCGTGTTAATCAAACAGAAGTGTTGTCAGTGAGACGTGGGAGACAGTCTACTCCGACTTTTTCTCCATTTTCTGCTGCTGACATCTGTCATTGTTTAGAATAGTTTTAGCCCATTCATACATTACAAGTTGGAAATTCTCAGGTGGACCATGGCTCAAAATGTATTTGTCAGAAAGGGTGGATTAAAAAAATACCCTATGGAAATTGGGCATTTATAATTTTGAATCGTTGTCGGGAATACAGGACTGAAATAATAATAATAATTTGCCTAATAATACAATACTACAGTATCTGTCTCCAAATCTGCAAATCAGAAGAAACATACGGTTAAAATATGTGGCCATCAAAGCCAATTGTGCGGGCACTGACCACTTTTATTCAAGATGGGAATTTCCTGATTATTGAAACCCCTGGAAGCAGGATGCTTATCAAAGGCTTGGAGGATGCAGCGGAATTCTGAGAGATAGCTTCACCACTCCCTGATCGCGACGTTGGGTTTCTGACTAATGGATATTTGGAATAGCGGAATTAAAAAAAACACAAGTCCCTCACCGGAGGTCAATTAAGACACGCAGCTAGGTCTGGATAAGCCGGGTAAGGAAACGTCCTTTTACATTAATATAAGCCTTAGCAGATGGTAATCAGTAACGGTAGTTTAATTCAGTACCCACAAATACAGAGTTGTGGGTACAATTTCTGTTGTGTCCAAATCCGCACTCAGTTTAGTTTTACATCAAAAAAATTGCTACCAATATGATTCCTTATTTATTTAATGGTACATATGATTTAAAATTGATCTATGAAGATTTATTTTAATCACATTTAGAATACCACCATGAATATTCAAGTCTGACATATTCTTCTAAATCTGAACACCTGTACACCTGTGTGGTCATAATTAATCATTTGTCTGGTATTTGATGTGTTTTAATACATTTTAAAAAACAGGAAGTCGTAAGAGTTTAGTTCACATGAGAAAAGGCAAGCGCTAGAAATCCTGCGTGAAAACTTAAGCAGGGCCTATGGAAAGACAGGCTAAGCTGGTAGTCTTCTGAACTGCGCTAACCTGGAGCCCAATCCGGATTAGATTGGAAGCCCAAGGCTGATGCCGATTACAGAATACGAAGCATGGAAAACCTGTCAGTTTCTTGTGGAGATTTCTTACGGCTTCAGTGCAACTGTACACAACCCCCTCAAATCAAGGGGAAAGAATTCAGAATGTGTTTTTTTGTTTTTGATAGGACACGTTTATTTAGTTGTTATGGGCAGAAGTAAAAATATGACAAATGTAAGTGAGACCCCAAAACTGTCATAAAAAAATGTGTTATATTTTTGTACTGTCCCATAGGAAGTGTTGATATGGCAATAATGAGAGCACATAAGCCAACATTTAAGAGATTACTTTTTTTTTTAAAGCCTACAAGCCTGTCATAGCCTTTAATGCAGATAGAGCATTTATCAAATCATTCATTATATCGGTAAAATGTCCCTGTTGATTTATAGATTTATTTATTATGGGGAAAAAATGTAATTAAAATAAAACAATGCAATATAACCCTGTACATTTTTTGCTTCTAAAGAAAATTCTAACAATTTATGGAAACGAATATCTCAAAATGACATAATATTATTCAGACATATTGGACTCAGTATGGTAACAGTGATACTATTTAGGAGCTGTTTATTGTCTACTGTCCAGAACACACCAAAAGAGTGTCAAGGCTGGGTGAGCGTCTCGCCATTTATGCAAAGGGGAAAAATTTGACTAAGCTGTTTATTCGGGTAAATTTGCTTGCGATGATAAACAAATACAATGCAATTTTTCCCGGACATGCAGAGTGAGTGCTTGTGTAATATTTAAACAAAACCACACATACACACACACACACATACAAGGCCACCTTTATAAATAATTAAACGACATGCAGCCAGAGGGCTTCTAAGTTGAAGAGTAAGCAACATAAGGTCTGCTGTCCTGTCTATTGTGAGGGCATGAATCATGTTCCTATTCACTGTTGTTCACCATTCACCATTCACACATCCTCAGAATGTTCCTGAATGAACAAAGATCCTTGAGCAATTACATAGCCAGTAAAGCAGGCCATATGGAAGATTAAATATTAAAATTGTGGCAAAACCTCGCGTGGCTAAGGTGCTCCTTAACTTCCCATGAAAAAGCTCCTGTCCCTCAAACGTTGTATGTGTTGATTCAGCGATAATGGTTAGTTTAAACAAATAACTGGAACTAAATATTTTAGTCATTAACAGTATATATAAGTTTACCTTCGCTGAACAGAACCAGCAGAGAAGCGTATTTCCTTATTTTACAAAGTTTTTTTTTTTTAATAATAAATTTAGCATAAAGCTTTAGGGAACAGAATATGTAAAATACCAATAACAAAAAAAAATAATCCTTGGCCTTTTTTGCAAATGAAATATTTGTATATGTAAAATGTGAGCCTCACCATATCATTCCTTTCCATTAGAAGCTCTGTGGGAGCCGTTGGTTCACTGCACTCAATGGTCATATAAACAAAGCGTACTGAAGGAACTCACATTGTCTTCATAAATATACACCCTTGAGTTTATGACAAACGGCATTCCACAAAGAACATTTTTGTTTTTACATTGTGTGGAACCCACCATGTCTCCACATCTAAGATGCATATCTCAACCTATTTAATGAGATATTCCCAATCAAGGGGTTTATCTTTCCAATAAATAATTTAATAAAATACGGAATAATAAAATAAGGAATTTTTATGACACCACGATCTTCTGGAACGTAATCATTGTGTCACTGTCCAATTGCCCCGTAAGAATTAAAGCTGCTTCACTGAGGTAATTAAATAATAAAAATAACAAATCCATTCTCCTTAACTGTTCATCTGAAGACCCAAACCACATGCTTGGAAACCTGAACTGACCAAAACTTAAATCCTTTGGGGCAGTTCCTGAAAATGGTAATACAGGCGTTGAAGGATTGAATGAGCTTGAATGTGCGAGAAGCTGGAGCAGGTGTTTGGTGTGACACTTTCACGAGAGCCCTCGACGTAACGTGTGGGCATCAGCTTCAGGTTTTCAGCTTTCGAGCAAGACTCCATCAACCGACTCTGCTGCACTGATGTGGCCACCCCTGCTGTCAGATACACAGAAACCTTTAAAACATTTGCCACCCCTGCTCTCAGACACACAGAAACCTTTAAAACATTTGCCACCCCTGCTGTCAGATACACAGAAACCTTTAAAACATTTGCCACCCCTGCTGTCAGATACACAGAAACCTTTAAAACATTTGCCACCACTACTGTCAGATAC
>JAOYSI010053255.1:21133-34331 GCA_025775065.1 Hiodon alosoides
AACATTTGCCACCCCTGCTGTCAGATACACAGAAACCTTTAAAACATTTGCCACCACTACTGTCAGATACACAGAAGACTTTAAAACATTTGCCACCACTACTGTCAGATACACAGAAGCCTTTAAAACATTTGCCACCCCTGCTGTCAGATACACAGAAACCTTTAAAACATTTGCCACCACTACTGTCAGATACACAGAAACCTTTAAAACATTTGCCACCCCTACTCTCAGATATGCAGAAACCTTTACAACATTTTAAAAACGTGCTCTGAAGGAACAATAAAAACAGAATAGTGACAACACAGCAGCACAAATTCACAGCATTCACATTGCTGTGAATAGTGCGACCTAAAGATCACGGGTAAACAGACCTCTATTTGATATTTGTGAATATCTGTTAAGCTCCTGAAGTCGGAATGAAGTACAGGGACTAGCATGAATAGTTTGAATAAGTAGTTTCCTCTCTTGACTGTGGGATCTGACCATCGGAGCCATGGACTGCCTTTCATTTACATTGTCTCCGTGCTCTGATCACACATTTTTGAAAGTATTGCAAGTTAAATTCATACTTTGTCCATATTACAAGATACATCCGTTATTTTGTAAAAGCACTTCATCTAACTCAAATATGTCAATATAGAAACACATCCCTCAATGTTAATGGACTGGGAAAAGTGCCTGCAAAAAATTCCATCTTTAATATGTTGTCCTAAAACGTTACGTGATGTCACACAGAACAGTGCCTCCCTTATCTGCATACTCTCCCTGCAATTTGGGTCCATGACATCTCCGACCCGGTGTCTTCCTTAAAAATGATCTGGAAGACTCCGTTGACGTTTAGCCAGAGGGCTGGCACCAGTGTGGACCTGCGCGGTATTTCCCCTGAGATGAATCGGACTGACTGCCATCTAGACAGAGATCACGTCAGCATCACTTTGGCCCTTTCTGTATTCCTCAGACAGCCTGATGGCTTAAAAAAGCCAGCGCTGAGCTCTTGCATGGTCTGATTAACGGGCATGAAACCTCCCTCACTGACACCAAAAACTGCTTCACTTACCTTTAGTTGAGTGGCTTTTCGGGTTTCAAGTATCAGCAGGATAAAAGGCCACACAAATGAATTCAAATGAACGTATTAGGAAGTATTTGATTTGTTTATTTTTTAAAAGTATGCAAATTACATACACTGCTGTGTGAAAGGAATTTATCATTAGTGTACTGTGCTGGGCATTTTCTAATCTAATACATTAGGCAACTGAACCTAATCTTTGTTTTAAATGCAAATACATATTCATGAAAAAGAATAATGCATACAAATAGCCATATTTACACACAGTATACTTTGATACATAGTAATAGTATACACCAAAGCCCTTAAGACTCTTTTTTAATTCTCTCTCTCCAAATGCTCTCACATAGCTTCAAACATATTGAAATATAGGCTTATATTTGAGAGGGCTACATATCGATATGAAGGAGGCTTTCAGAAAGTTGTCAGTGCTCGTTGATGTATGGTAATGTTTGGATCTGACTGATGTTCTCATACGTCTGTCAATACTAACTACACCAACATCCAGAAATCAACAGTGGCGACCTTGTAACGCTCGCGCTGCTGTAATTTTCTATTTGTATGGCTTCTGTTTCTTATCCACCTATTTTTGGGGGTATTATTTCTCATTCTCATGTAATTTTACTCTGTGTGCTCCTGCCCAGTTTTGGATCTTTACCTTTACTTGTGAAAATTATAATTTGCCATTTGATTCTGAGAACCGGGTGATAGATTTTTAAAGGCTATAACCAGGAAATAAAATCTCAAAGCTCTGAGATTACCATGGACGACGAGACCCTGCACTCTTAGGCCCGTAGTTTGAGAATTGTTGTAAATTCCCCCCCACCACCACCATTTGACATATATAAACTGGGAGGCATTAGCAGTAATCCACCCCCTGATCTCGGTAGCATGTTCCGAATACGTCGCTGACCTTTCCTGGATCCTTTTGCCACTTAATCCGGGACAAACAACGATCCCACAAAAAAATTTAAAAAACCCAAAAAAGGTCTACCCATGAAAATAGTAGGTACCATTTTGATCTTTTTTCAGCTACGTTATTTATTTTTTGTTGTGCCAAGTGTGTGATTATGTAATTCCTCTGTGGGTTAGTGACTTAAATAGCTTAAAGCTTAGCATTCCTATTAGTTACCTATTAAAGATTAGTGTGGCACCACAGACCAGCTCTTCTTAAGGGTTGCCATCATTGTATCGCAGTACTTCTCGGACCTAAATTGTAGCAGAACTTTTCTCAGAACTTCGACAAGTGCTTCACTGCTGTGCAGATCATCCCAATCCTGTTTAGAAATGAAGTGAACGCCAGATCACCTGATTAAGGCTCAGAAGTTATACACCATGTCTGAAGCCACGTCTCTCACACTGAAACCTTACTTTTCATAGAGCATTGTTTTTCAGAAAGAGGTTGTTAGTGATCTTATCATAGCTATTAGTTAGCAAAAGGCTAATCTAGCATCCATTTTTCTGAATAAAGAATCTTTACTATTGCAGAAATGTATCCATTTCAATAAATATGCATTCCAATAAGAAAAAGCAAGCTCGTATCCATGAAATGATACTTGGATAGTTTTATAAGATAGCCGAGGAGAGTGGAAAAAATAACCCAAGTGGCTTCTATTGCGGTGAAGATGAGAATGTTGTGTGGGTCCTCGATGAAAAATTATTGGAATGCTTGGAAATGCCAACCTTGTTTACTAATTTATTTTCCCCTAGGGTGGGATATGTAGATCTTCGAAACTTGACAGTGTTCCTCCCCGGAACACTGGGGCATTCTCTCACAAAAGGACACAGCTCGCTGAGAATAGTCATGGGTGCTATTTTTCTCCTTTGTGCTAACAATGGTTTGAGCCGCAAACTGACACGTTCACAATGAGACTGTTTACACGTTGATGTCGATCGCGAGGTGCACTGACCCGATGGTTTCCGAAACACTACATACACCGGAACACTGCAAAATCTAAAAGAGGAGACCATTAAAATTTTACCACATCTATCATGCAACAAATCCAAAAAAAGACACTGCCAAAATTCCATAAAAATACTTCTGATTTCCAGTAACCATAAGAAACAATGTAAAGCAAACAAAGCAAACATGCACTTCTAAACCACCACAGTGGTGAAATGACAAAAAAATAAAATATTACGTGGGCTATGTATAATCAAGTTTAAACATAAACAATGGAAATATCACCATAAAACATCCTTGTCTGGAAACAATCAGTTAGTTTGGATTACAGAGCCTTTAAAACATTCAAACTAAATGATCCTCACCCGGCCATGAATGTAAAGATTCTGCTGAAGTTTTGGACCAAGCTTGAGCTTTCCAAATCAACCTCATCAATTAGTTAACAGTTATATAGAGGATATACGCTGACTGTAAAAAGTAATAAAGGCAGAAAAAGAAATTCAGAAATAAAGAAACGCAATCAGTACACACATGCATAAGCACTGCCTTGTGAAGGAGTAATCCTTGACATTTAAAGCATAGAACGTTGTGCTTAAATGCATTACAGTAAGGTCTGCAAGATGATATTGGAACTTTTTGCTTTCAGGTCAATTTACTGTGTAAATCAGGAGTAAATGTTTGTCAGGTCGATGTCTGATTGGTTAAGTGGATCACACCTGAAGCAGCAAAATTGGGCTGGAAAGTGTAAAATCATGTGTGTGTGTGTGTGTGTGTGTGTGTGTGTGTGTGAAAAAAGAGATTTGTGTAACATTGCTGGAAGTGTTTTTTTGGAATTAGTACCTGCCTGCTTGTTCATAAGGTTATTTGTGTTGTAGGCTTTGTAACCTTTATAACTGTTTTACTAAATCATTTTGTAAATCGATGTGGGTTACAAATGTTCTTCTTCTGAGAATGTGTTGGCCAGCATTTTCACACGCACTAATCATAATTAATAATTAAACAATATCTCATTAAAGTGTATATAGATAAGCTATACAGATACAATTCCAAGTCTGTGCCAAACAAACCGCTTTAATGTAGTGTATTAGCTTTTCAACAGATACTATCTGGTCCTCTCCGTAGCGTCTACCTTATTATGGCAGCAAACACAGCTGATTAGAGCGGACTCAACAGGCATGAGAAACTTCTGTCACATGCCTCCGCTTAGGCTGCACGCTGTGGAACAGATCTTTGAACAACCCCAATGTTAACACCTCTCCTTTACTGTGACTCAACTCTAAGAGACAAGTGAGCGTATGAATGCTGGCCCCCCTAATCCAGAGACGACCAATCAGTGATGCAAACCTGACTGACTGACTGTAGCTCGGAGTCAGGGAGAACAACCCATTGAGGGAAAGAGGATGTCCACCTGAGCTGCCTGTTGATGTGGTTCTGTCTCTTGGAAAGAGAAAAAGAAGTTTATTCGTAATCTCACTCGCTTTCTGTTGGGTGAGCACAAATGAACCTCAAGTGTCGAAGGCAATTAATAAGGGTGAAAATTTATTTTATTCTTAAGTTTAATCTTTCAATTGCAGCCCGCACAGACTTGTGTTCTTAACATTTGTTTAGAAGTGGTGAGGATCAAATTGTTAAAACGTAAGCTCTGACCTGTACGCTGTTTGACTTCTTTCCCTAATACCCTGAATGAACACTCCTGCGCCAGAGCACGAGTTACAGTGAGCATTTCTACAGACCGATCGAATGACCTTCAACGCATCTGACAATAAATGCAAGCAGCAGTTTCCAAACCAGCTTAGGAAAACCTTAGTAAAAATCATTTGTAAATGATTAAAACACATTTTGGTGACGCATCTGTTGGATGGAAAAGACAATGACTGACAATGAGACATTTGGCGTGAGTTGATTGCGGTGCTCACACAACAATCTCATCTTGCAGTAAAGATGACGTATAGTGTGAATGTCTGCATGTCTGACTGTTCTCTTTTTCCTTGTCTTGCAGAGTTTCAATGCTCTTACTCATTCTAAAATGAGGTTACAGAAGTGTGCTGTCATCGCTTTGATTCTCTGTGGTGCAGCGCTGTCCCTCTTTTTCACGAGAGCAAAGAGTTCTGCAAGGGCGAAACAACCACGCTCTTTTGGTACACCCTCACCAGAGTCAACACCGACATCCACTTCCTCAAAGTCCTCTCCCTCCTTGACGGGCGGACATCGTCGAAGGGCCAGAGCTGCGGATGACATCCGTTCAATGCTCGGAGAATGTAAGAAAAGGAGCCGTCGTCTTTCTCCAATAGATTAGACTTCTATTGCAAATGTAATCTCAAAAGACAGTAGTCTTCATTTTAGCTTCAGTTAATTTATTTCTACACACAGGTATGCCTAAATGTGCAATTAATATGTACATCGGGTGAATGTCACTGCATTGAAATGTGGATTAACATATTGTGGCATGCCGGGACGTGCCTGGTCCGATCAAACACAGGGAGACAGAGTGCCTCTTCCGGTACTGAATACATTTAAATGACTTTTCAGCTTTTAAAGCACAAACTGACACAGCAAACTACAGCCACCCGACATAGACTTTTTTCAAACCCCTCCATCAGGACAACTCTGTTAGCACTGTTTTTATTGTTGGCACTGGTGCGTTGTATTAATAAAGGAAGCACATTCCGGTGCGTCAGTTAGTCTGTGGTGGTGAACAGGAACCGACAGCAGGCATACTCAATCCTGGTTCTCACTGGCCACAATGCAGTCATTAATGGCTGCAAAAAGTCATTCATTGGATTTAAAATGATCTCGTCTGGTTTCAGATGTAAATAAGATGCTAATTGAGAAGTTGCTCGAAAACCAACAGACACTCCGGCCCCACGAGGACCAGGATTGAGCACCCTGGCCACACAGGCTTCCTGTCTGTTTGGGCCAGCTGTTGCGCGTCCCAAGGGTTTCCTGAGGGTGGGTCTCTTGGCTGCAAGCCACATACCTATGCATAACATTTATAAAGAGAATGCTGATAGACAAACAGCATGACTGAACATAAGACATTTGTTTCCCAAGCATTTGATTTGACGTCTGATCTAAACACCATTATTGGACTTTGGTTGTAGCAAGACCTACATCTGTCCGCTCTTGCAGGGAACTGTGGCTGCAGCTGAAGTGAGAACTTTTGAAGTGTACAACACATATACTACTGCTGAGAAAATACTGAACGATATCCTGAAATAGGGATGAATGAATGGGACAATAAGGCAGACTACCTGGGTCTCTGCAGGCTGAATATATCCCCAAGGCCTTGTTATGCTTACCTCTCCTTTGTAACTGCAGTGTTTATTCCCTGTAAAACCGCCCTTTCAGTTACTGAAACGATTCAGACCTTATCGAGGCAGTGTTCAGTGAGCGAAAGGGCTGACATTGTGATACTCACTTGCAGGACTGTCCATAATCCACTGGTTCATAGCTAGCAACCTCATCTTTAGGGTAACTCTCTGACAATCCAGATGAGATTTTCCAGGTCAGGTCAAGAAAAAGATCAGATCCGATCCCTAATCACATAATCTGGCATGCTACTTCACGGCAATAAAGTGATTATTATACAGTGTATGAAGGACAATTTATAGAACCATTATAGAAGGTTTGCTCCTGATCTAGAGCTTTTTAACTGGAAGGGCTTCGCTTGAAATTGTAAAAGACACATTACACGTCTTACACAGATGAACAGAGGGACACTTTTATGTCGGACAATGATGTATAGTAGTTGGAGAGAAATCAAAATTGTTTTGTGTTTAGTCATCATAAGCAGACCATTTTTACCACACACTTGCTATGCAAGCCAAATTGTAGCCTAATTCACTTTAATGGCATGTACAGAAATTTTGCTGACAGACTGCAGACTCTCCATCCTGATGGCGGGAGTCAGAGAAATGCAGTCTCTGAGAATTTCTGAATTTCTTTCTAACAGAATTTGGAAGGTCTCATGTGTTGATGAGTGTTTAATACACTCACAAACACATGTTTCACCCATTTTCTTGGCAGGTAAACTCAGGTGCAGACTGACCAAGACATTAATTACATTATAAAGAGGTGTAAGTAGATGCCATTTGGCTTCACCGGGCATGCCCCGATAAACATTTACAGAAATCATATTCAATTTAGGATTTATTGTTGCGGCAACATCATAAAATGTTCAAGATGCTTTAAAAAAATTATAGCTGTCCCACTGTTCAACCGAAAGTGCCCGTAATTGAAAGCAGTGAAAGGTTGCAGGCAGTTTCTTTCACACGCACAAGTAGTAAAACGCCTGTGTAGTAAATGGATTCTATATTTAAATGTATAAATGCAAATGCTATTTTCTAGCTATTTTATTAATGGGGAGATGGAGTTCACACAAATTAGTTTATTTACACACACACAATCTAATGATACTTATTTATTTTTATTTTGTCTTTTTATATATTATGACGAGCAAAGGCAAATGTTAAGCTGAAATTCAAAAACGCAAATTTAATCGGGGTGCCTGACCGGAAAACCAGGAAATGAAGTCTTGTTGCAACCATACGCAGAACTTCTCGGGATAGGACTGTACGTATGCATTTTTTGCTAACCCTAAAATAATCCCACTCTTCTTCTTGTGTTCTCAGTATCTCACCTTTTCCAGAGCTTCACAGAAGGAGAGCTTGAGCGAGTGATCGGGACTTTGCTGGAGAGGAAGACCACGAGAGACCTTCTGGATGCCAGCCTGAGCAAGAGGACAAAGCGGGCCCGGAAGAGACCAAAGTTCTGCTCCCTGAGGCACGTGGACGTTCCCGTGAGCGCCTTGGGTCTGGGCTACGAAAGCAACGAGACCCTACGTTTCAAATACTGCAGTGGGGGTTGCAAAACGCAAAGGAACAATTACGACCTCACGCTGGAACACATGAAGAGGGCGGGGTTCCTCAAATCAGAAAAAGGTGGAAACGTCCGACACAAACCTTGCTGCCGCCCCACTGCTTATGACGGTGACACGTCATTCCTGGACAACAACTACAAATACCACACTATCCACAATGTGTCGGCCCGAGCCTGTGGCTGCGTGTAGCAGGCACTAAAAGGCATGGACGCCATAAATGAACTAATGGAGGTCAGACTCTAAAAGGCCCGATACTCTCGGAGACACAATGCCTCTGACTGCATATTTAAGATTTTATTTTTTATGTTTTATTATTTGAAATAATTTAACTACTATTGTCTGCAAGAGAAGGTGACAATTCCTGGGATGCAATCATTGCCTTTCTGGGACGACTTCGGACGGCTAAACTCATCGGGAAACTCAGACATAGCGGGCTTGAAGAATTGCTTTAAAATCCCACATTAATACATCAGTGTGTTTTGTGTCTCACAGTTTCTGGAGATTGAAGTCTACAGCCTTCAATTTATCAGCTGTAAGAATCTACCTCATTTACACTGAACACTAGACACCTAGCCCACCTGACACCTTCGCTGCTTCTCAGAACCCCTAGAGGAAGAATGGTATCATTTGCAAAAAGTGACACCCATACTGGAGATATCTAACAATCTAAAGCTAATTTCTTGCCTAATATATATATATATATATATACACGCACACACACACCTCTGACAAAACATTGTATGCAACGTTCGCATTGTAACATCGTCCTTCTTGAAATCCCATTGTAAATACTACATGATGGGAAACAAAAAGAATCTCATTTTGAGGTTCACAATATGGGTTCAAATATAAGCCCTTTGATTTTATTTTCCTCTAAATATTGCCAAACCTCATCTCTATCACTATAATGAAGTCATCTGTTATATAATTCTCACTAAGGGAATTCAGTAATTTACTACAGAATTTTTAATTTATGCGTTTAACATCACAGCCCAAAATGATCGCCTGTTTTTATTATTATCTTGGTATAAATATAAGTAACCTTGCAATGTGGTAAGACGTTTTTGGTTGCATGTCACTAACTCAATTTCTACCACCTATGCCTATATTTAAAAGAACAAAACACATTGTTCTGAAATAATTAAGATTTTAGGTATTATTTTCAATTGAATTTTTTACATAAAGATCCTTCACGTTACTACACATTACTGTTCTCAGATGGGGTGAGTTGCACTGAATAATAAATCAAATGCTTTTGCGTCCTGATTTAGTCACTCCAAATCCGTAACCTTTATGCAAATCCCATAATAGACTAATCCACTTACTTCTTCATACCAGACTTGCCCAAAAGCACAGTGCACCCACAACACAGTCACCCCATGTAACAGGCCTTTCTATTTATAGTTATCGGATTGTCTGAACTTTGGAAATTAAGTTACCAAAGGCATTTTATACAATACAGTTCAAAATGAGATAGCATGCGATTACACCAAAGAAGTTGTAAGCAGCAATGACGAGGAAAGCGGTTGGATGAAAGCGTGTCAAAATATTCCACATTTCAAAACCTACAGTGTTGGGCAGATTATTTAAAACGCTGCAGTTACAAAACAACCAGCCCAAATAATAAACAAATGGTTTTGGCGATGTCCGACGATTCAGTACTGACACAAAACAACAAAGATGAAGATTCAGTGTTTGACCCATTTCCTCCTTCACCAGGGACCACAGAATAACTCTATGTGCATGTGCACCTATGAATATTTCAGTAATCTCCAGAACTGACTAATGTCTGTTTTATGTGGTGATTCACTGGCATACCCCTTCGGAAAAAAAACCTCTAACCGTGTTGGTCATTACTGTCATCTGTCTAACTCAGGGCCCCTTTCTTACTAAAATTGATCTTGTCAATCACGCTTTCATCCTTCAAGATCACATTTAGTTGAGGATGAAAAATACCAATCTCTCAAATGAGGGAACGTACAAATCTAGCTCCCAAGACCTGTAAAGACCTTTTTAGTTAAGACCCATCAAATAATTAGAGCAGTAAGCTAATTAAAGACACAGGCAGAGTGTGAGGCAATCGACATTAAGCTGACCAGGACAGTAAGACTGAGGCAAATGGGCTTAAAAACAAAAGGATTTCAGACACTGTTAAGAAGTATAGCCAATAGGCCATGTGTAATTAAAGCTTAGAAAACTGAATTCATGCGTGAAAGTAATAGCAACAACTGTTGTATAAAGTCTATGCTGAAATATGAGTACACATTACTAACATGTATTTTATATAAAATATGCATAGGGTTCTTTCCACACGTGCAGATGGAGGGGCACAATAGTGAAATGTAAAACACTTTTCATCAATGTGAAAATGTAATACTTTAACCCATAATTGCAGATATGATTGTTTCATGCTTTAATGAATTGCAGCACGTTTTTTGCAAAAAACTAAACAAAAAAAGGACTCAAACCAACTCAGTGTAATTGTAATTGTAATTGTAATTCCGGCAGACCTGCAGTTGTAAGTCACCCACCTACAACTGCATTACTTTCAGAGAGTAATATCTTGTTTAAAAATATGTTTAATTTTAGTTTCAGTCATACATAACACATATCTACACCAAAGCAGCTTGTGCTACCTTGCATACAGAGCTGTCTGCAATTTTTTCAGGATTTCCCAGCGTTGGTTCTGCTTACTGTCAAAAGCTCCAACCAGAGAAAAGGAAAGAAAAGATTCCCTTTTGAAAATACACTCAGACCAAGGCTGGGAACAAATCTAAACGTTGGCCACCTGCTACTCGCACTTTACAGAGCGGTTACATTATTAAACACAATGTTATTGAATGCGATTAGCAGGTTGTCAAAGAATTTACCCCAGCCTCATACCTCAGTCTTTTTTCCCCCATCACTCCACATCATCTGAATTGTTCAGTGACAAATGGTAAGCTTCAGAGAAGGCACTGTTGGACTTCATTGTTGACCGACTGCTGTAAAGTTGATGCAATGCATCTGTATTACATATAATCTATATTTATTGGAAAGTAAGTTATGATTTATTTATTTAGATAGCATTGCTGACAAAGAGAAGAACTATATTTATTGAACTACTGTGCCAAAGAGAACTTTACATGTATAACGTTATGTATCCTAAACTGACTGCTAAATAAACTTTACAAGCTTAAAAAAAATGCTTGTCAATGCTGTGTGTCCCTTACATTGAAAAACCCGTTCTGATGTGGTTACCTAAAATGCATTGTCATTACCATGTTTGTTTTATTATCAATTGAGATTTGAGTGACACTGGCGCAAGGTGCGGGGGCACTGGCGCAAGGTGCGGGGACTAGACAGCATGCAGTTCACACTACACTGAAAAATAAACAGCTAGTGGACAAACTAAAATTTGTATCTGTATGCTTAGTAAGTTTACGTGTTTAAAATTGAATTTTAAATCAATTATTTTAAAACACAGCAAGTCTAAAACACTTCAGATTAAAACAAATGCTTTTAAAGCAATACATGAAGAAAGAAGTCCATCTCAACCCTACCCTTTAACAAAACAGCATGCATGGGCTTCAACATGTGTTAAAAATATTAACAAAAGTCTCAAAATGAAAAGCTGTTTTTATGATAAGCCAACGATGAAAAAATCCTGGCTATATTGCAATATTTTATTCTCTTTCTAGTAATGCAAATATGATTTTACACCCACATCCTGATATATCTGCATACAAATAGCCAAGGTGAATAATAACAAAAATGGCAGCGAAAGGCTACTATCATTCTTAAAATCCAAATATTGAGACGAAATACATTCTACTCAAGCAATGCCTGCCATGTGTCCAGAACTACTGGGATGGAGCTTTCAGAATCCACAGAACCACAGACCTTATTACCGCCCATGGGGGATTTGAGGTTATAAAGAAATACACAGTGACCCTTTCTGCCCCTATCAAATTGAGTCTATTTATTTATTAACACCATTTCAGCACAGTAATAAACACAAGAAACATTTGATTGGCAATCAGCCCTCTGACAGCTCGCCCGAGTCCCCCTTGACCACTGATATCCTTCATGATAAACCCCCCCTTTTTGACCAAACTTTGAGCAATTTGGCAGCCCTTCCCTAATAAAAAAAAAATGATAAAATCAATCTTACAGTTACAGCGAGTGATTGATAAGGAATTAACAGTCTCAGTGGTCCAAGTTAATGTTTACTCTGCATTCCTCCATCACACCGCAACTCCGTCGAAAAAACGTCAAACTGCACTGCAGAAAGAAATGTGGTCGTTAAACAAAAGGTTAGGCAATGTACAATTTCCCTCCAGAAAGAGAAACGGAAAACGGAAAGACCGTTCCTTTTAGTATGATTAAGTTCTGCGTTTTGGTTCGAATGCCAAGAGAACTCGGAAATGGGAAGTACAGATATAGACCCATATCCTGATTTTGTATTCAGCCCCCACTTTCCACGTTCCATCAAGGGCACTTCAGTTTCATCTACTACAACATAGCAGGTCGCAATTCAGCCAGAGGTCTTTCAAGCCACAGGACGTCTGGCTCAATATCGTTTAAAATTTGAAATGAAACACAGGCACCACTAATTGAAAATTATTAACATAAGTTTTTGGGCTGAAGGAACAAACTGAGTGCAGAATGCTTACAGGAATGATCACTCGCATTTCTCCATTGGCACCAAACTACGAAATATGTTTTCATCTGAATAGCCTTGGGTACAATTAATTAAACAGGCATATGGCTGGCAGAAATCAAACAATCTGTAGTCTTCTAGATAATACTCCAATTATACAATTGTAATGTAAATATTTTGGTCTGCAAGCATAAAAGAAAAACCCACAGAACATTATTGACAATATCCGGGGCAATCGTATGTATCGAAATAAGTACAATACTGTATTCATACTAATATCAGGAGGAGTAATCAGCCAGAGTTGGTACCCACATTCCAGATACAGACTTAAAACCACTTGTATAGAGAGTACCTAGGCCCCCAGATCCCAGAAACTCCCCTCTGCTCTAATTATCTGCTCTTGTATAGAGAGTACCTAGGCCCCCAGAACCCAGAAACTCCCCTCTGCTCTAATTATCTGCTCTTGTATAGAGAGTACCTAGGCCCCCAGAACCCAGAAACTCCCCTCTGCTCTGATTTTTTTAGATGAAAGCTCTTTTGGAATTATTTACTTAAGTTGCACCTAAGTGCTATGGCATTGTAACTAAGATACCTCTGTGGTTTGCACCCAGTAAATACACGTTAACATTAATGTAGAAGAGCTCTTGTGCTTTGCTGGAAGTAAATTAACATTTGTTAACCAGCGTCGCCTCACACAGAAAGGTC
>JAOYSI010053255.1:45302-60525 GCA_025775065.1 Hiodon alosoides
GTTCGGCTTTGAATATTACAGTAACATGTACACGGCAACTATATTCAGAAAGGCAGAATAAGATTTTCATTAAGTAACATTTTAGCATTGAACATTTCAACATTTTATAGCTTGAAAGGAATGTTATCACTTGAAAAGGAAAATTAAGGCTTGAGTATATACAGACCGCCACGCAGATTCAGAGCGAAAAGCAACCAGACACAAACAATAGGTACATGGCAAAACAAACATATTGCCCTGCAGTTCAATTCAATTAAATGTTCTACAGACGATAACAGGAAAAACAATAATTAAACAAAGAATAATTTTATTTTTTTTATTATTTAAAATGATCTCCATCGAAGTTGGGAAGACAACCTTTGCCCGACTTTTAATGTTCTCCCCGAACACAAATGAGGACTGGCCGGAAAGATCTTTCCCCTCCACTTTGCACTCGCTCCCGCTGGTCTTTCCCTCCTCCACGGTTTCACTCTCCTTAAAGACAAAGTGACAAGGAGTAGTGGATTCATTAACATCGGGGGAAACGCCGCACAGGTTACACCTGCCAAACACAGACACCAGTACACCAAGAGTCCCATTATTAAAGCATTGTTAAAAAATGTGTCACTCAGAATGAAACGAGTCTGGGAGTGTCAGAACGATGCGTATACTCTTTCCAACAGCAACGTTATGACAAACTAAGCACGTCAGCCACGTAAGCATCCAATGGATACAGGAATGTGAAGCTGGAGTTACAATTTAAATAGGTACTCAGTGAAGGCAGTGAGACAAACATTAACGATTTAACACACAAACGTTCTGGTCTTTTGCCGCTAATTTTCACCTGTGTTTTGGCCGTCTTCTCGCCTATTTGAACCAAGTTCTCCGTGTTATTCTGGGAGGTCGTCTGCCTCTCTAACGAGCCGTCTGACGACTTACTGATTCCATTTGTTCCGGTGTTTGAACCTAGAACCCGCACAAAAACAAAACAAAACAAAATAAAACTTCACACTAAATGCTTACACTAATTTGATTATTACATTTAATTTCATGAAACGATAAAAAGAAAACAAATACAAGAATTATTAGATTCTGGTAAATTATTAGAATATTTACAAGGTATGTTTGCAGCGCACTAGTTGCATGCTACAGTAAAGTCAACATAACATATTGTTGAAGGCAATAGATGACAGCAATAGCTTTGAAAAAAACTTGCACAATTCAAAATGATATAATCAAGGAAGAACAACGGAATTCTTGCAACATTTCACATGCAAAGCCAATGAGTTACAGGCAAATCTCTCTCATGGAATGCTGTTTTTGGAATGTTGCCAACGCACGCAAAATTAGAACCAGAAGTTTCAAATGCTTGTATAATGGTGTTGTGCCACTGCTGAAATGCTTGTGGGAGACCCCTGGTGGTTGACATACTGAACTGGATGAAAGATTTGGGTGCAGGGGCCTGCAGCACTGCTGGGCGAAGCACACTGCGTTGTTGCTCCTTTGGCTTCTGGTTTGGGACACCTGTGAGAAAATAACCTGGATCTGAAACGGTGCATCTCATCTGCCACGCCCGTCAGTGACGTAAAACTAACATTTTTCAACCTGGCGGCCTCCGGCTCGAGTGCGAAAGTCCTCTGCAAATGGGTTTATCCTTCGCGTGATCTCAACTTTGCCACCGATATGTTTGGCAAAAGACCCAGACCGAGGGCCTGTTTTCTTTCCATCAGAACACTCAGAGAGAAAAAACAACACTGCCGGCATCAATACCCACCAGCGCTGGGCGCCTGCCCATGGATCAGGGTGGGCGGTTTTAAACGAAATCCGAAGGGCTTCTCTTCTGTTAAAGGGAGAGCGTAGATGTTAGGCGGATACATGAAACATGCCACGTCTATTACTGACATCCCTGTCGACGGTGTCAAACCGTTGTCAAAAAGATTCAGAAGGAACATGGAAAGTTCCACTTGCAAGAAGACAAAAAAAGTAAAAAAATTAGACAATGCTGCAATCAGCAAACAATAATAGTAAACACTAGCACATTGGCTACTCAGTTTCATTAGAAACTAGACAAGAGTTACATTAGAATTGTTCATTAGAATACAGAAACTCAACAAGTAACAGTCACACAAGGACGCCTCCAATCATGACCTCGGCGGGTTATAACCGTTATACAGAAATATCAGTTTTATATACGTTTGGGTTACAATGTTAATTTACCAGCAAATACATATGTGTATAATATGAACCTGATACAAAGTTATTTCACCTCGGCCTTTTACTTACTACTTTACCAAAAAATATTTTTAAGTTTAGCAATTCTATTTGTAGCAATGTATAAATGGCAATCCATTATTGAATTATTGTCAATTCAATTAATTTAGGATTAGTGGTTTTTAAAGAGACCAACCTTCTACCTAGACTTCAGACTCCAGCAGATTGACAAGATTTCCATAAATCATGAAAAATCTAAATGATCGCAACATTGTTCCAATTCTACAAATCACTGAGTAGTCTGACAGTCTCACCAGGTTCTGAGTCTGAGTTTCCAGTTGGGGATTGACAAAGACTTGGAGGCATGAAGACATTGTTTTTGGAAACTGCAGAAGAGAAAACGAGGTTAACGGTTCCCCACTCATAATTAATTAGGCCACATGTCCATGCACACGGATTCAAATTAAGAAAACTGAAATTGCCTCGCGTTCATTATGAAGCAAACTCGTGCGGGCTGTGTAGGCAGCAGAGTGTAAAGAAGATGGGTGGCTCAAAGCCGATTGGATGGGAGGGGACAAATCGCACTTCAGCCTCCCCATGTGGTGGCAGGATTCGTAGTGATGAATCAAGATGCACTAGCAAAACTGGCAATTCCAAAAATATATATATATTTTTTTTGCCCTCGATTTTTCACCACAATTTCCCATCAACAATTATGATGCTGCTCATTAGCTGCCTGCTACGGGGCCGCGACTACACACAGGGACAATGCAGAAGTATGTGGATTAATTCCCCCACCCAGCTTTGCGACACTGGTTACTTAACACACTACTAGGAACCCTTCATGGGCGGTTCAGCACCAGCTGGAGGACAGGCACATTCCTCCAGACGGCACCGGGAACCTGTCATTGCCACTACTTGGCGAGGAGCTCGGGTTCTCCTGGGCACAGTCGGCAGTGAAGTGATCCAGATTTGAAGCGGCCTTCAGAGCCTTCACAGGCTCAGCCATTCCAGAATGTTTAACAGCCTTTGGTTGGGAGGCAACCCTTCCCTGACAACAAACCAACAGATGCTTCAGTGTCTTTCTCCGCACTTGTCAGCGGCGAGCACCGACACACGCAGTTGTAAAGATAACCAATTACCAGACCGTACCATCACATCAACTTGAATAGTCAGCCCTCCACAAACCAAAACTATTCCTACAATTTTAATCCTGAATAGCAACGGCACTTCTGAAGCTGCCAAGAACATAGATGATCGCCTTGATTATGGCAAATGGTCAGACGGTGATTTAATCAATGACGGGGGGAAAAAAATTGACTGCCCCGCTTGAAAAATAGCACCATTTAGTATTCATGGAGTTTCAATTAGTTAATGGCTTTTAATGTTAGTCAATTAAACGTTGGCAGGATTTCTGCTAGAAATAATTAACCTTATACATTTAGAATGCGCATCTTACGTCATTGAAGGTTACTTTCCTTGAAAAGTGTACGGGTCAACCTAGATTTTTGAATAGCTCAAAACTTTCTTATTAAATAAAAGATAGTGCTAACCAACGTGAATAAACCACAGAAATGACTGGTCTTGAAAAATGGTCAATAATGAGCGATATATCATGAGAGAGCTTGATGCCCTAGCTGTCTGCTGGTGTTTACAATACCCATTATATTTCAGAAACAAAAAAGTGCAAAATAAAATTCACTAAGACATTGTAAATTTTACTATGACTTTATTTTCCATATCAAAGTTGGGCAATTTGACTATAGCAGTCGGCTATCATTTTTTAAATATCTACTATATCATTAAGTTAGAAAGCAAACATAGAAAAAAACAAAAAAAAACAGAATAAATATATTGCAGTTTTATAAGAAACGAAATACATTAAAGGTCAGTGTCGCAAATCGGCTCCAAGAACTTTAAACCCAAAGTGGTTTGGCTGCATCACTATAGGATTGTTTGAGCCAGTACCAGTCTCACTGGATGGATTTCAGCCAACTTTACAGCTGTAAAAGCTCTCGAGGAGGTTCACGTGTACGGATTATGGAAACAGCCTTTACCAGAATGCGAAGGCGGGAACTGCGTTAAAGATGACGTTCTCGTTCTCTTCACCGGGGGACATGAAACGCCATCCTCTTTGTCTGAATCTAGAAGAAGGGAGCAGAAAGACCATCGTCGTTGCTACGGCGAATGAAGCACAGGAGTATTCCAAAAACGTGTAGCCTCCACAAATACGGCACAAAACAAAAAAACTGACTCACCATCTCCATCTTCTGCACTCGATCCATCAGCAGATCTCTAAAATAAAAGGTCGTCCGTAAGCATCAGCAGATAGGGTTTTTGTTTGTTTTTTTCCCTGGGAATTATATTTCATATAGAAATCCATGTTCCAAAAGCTCCGCTGTTCCTCTGACTTTAACAAACAATCTTTTCCAGAAAAAAATAAACGTCCTTTTTTCCTGTCAAGAAAGAATGACCTATTACAAAACAGCCAGGCTTACCTTTTGTGCTTTATCCTTCTGAAACACAAACACTGGTGGAGCTATGGCAGGTTTATCTACAGAGAAGAAAGAACAGAGACACTAGTCATTTCCAGGCACTTGGGTGTGCATGCGTCTTATTTTCACATCACCTCTTGTGTGGTCATGGTATAAACCTTGTAAGCACATAACCGAAATATGGCTGCAACCCAAAATGCCGCATGCCCGGAAGTTCCTGAGCTCTGCAATGCATCTCAAACTAGCATCTTGCTTAAGCACAGTTTAGCAAATCAGAGCATTAACTAAAAATTCCATTGAGGTTTTTCCCCCAAACACATTAAACAAGAATTCATTCTGGCCATACTGTTTTTTATTGCATCATTCCAATAAAACCTCTCTCTCTCTCACACACACACACACACACTCTCACACTCGGCCCTCAAATCTGGGCCGTGTCACTACTGACTGTGACCAGCCTGGAGCATCAGAGCAGTCTGAAGCTAGAATAAGCCACTTATTTTACACTACATCTTTTAAGGATGGAGTGCGGTGGTTGTACTGTGGAATTGTATGTAAACTGTACAGTGGGAATCGCAATCAAATAAAGTTTGATTTCAATTAAGGACTCAAAATTGCAATATCACTATCAACCCCACATGTCCAATTTGACGACTGTGACAAGGGTGTTCAAAGATTTAAGGGCTTAAGAATTCTCAGCAAGCCGTTGTCCAAAATATTTACACGTCACTAATAATTTAGAACCTGCTGGTGCATGATTTCACCAATGTGTACCTCCAGCTGGCCAAACCAGTACTGGCTGCAGCTGCAGTGTGTGAAGATGCATTACATAAACATTTTAAATGGGGTTTTAGATATACAGTGCCTTGCAAAAGTATTTAGACCCATGACTAATTCTCTCATTTTACTGCTTTATAAATGGTACACAGAAATATCGTTCCGTTTGATAATTAATTTTACAACACTGAAACTCTAAATTAAGTATGGTAAGGTGACATTGGTTTTATATTGATTTGTTTTACAAAAACAAGTTGAAATACGTTGCTTGCATAAGTATTCAACTTTGAATATTTGCATTATCGAACAAAGAAATTTCAATGTATAATTTGTAATTGAGTAATATGATTGAATTGGTCAGGGGTCTGACCACATAAAACCATGTCATGCAAGGTGAAAAGGTCTTAGTCAAAATCTCAGCCGGAGCTTGATTATAATGAAATAAAACTTTAGCGGTACACATTTTTAACCATACGATACATATTTGCTATAGTACTCTCTATTAAACGGTCAATGATTATCTATTCTTAAAAATGACCAAAGGAAATCTAAAAAGCCGTACGATTCAATAGTTGTAGGTCCCAAACTGCAAAAAAAGCGAATACGAATACCGCTAAAATCCCCATAACTAATACACAAGGCTGCATACTGTTAACACACTGGATTGCATTAAATTCAAACTAAGTACTTTAACTCATCTGTATGCGACATCTCTGGAGTGTGCCTCTACTAAGTAATCCGAGGAGGAATATGTTGATTGAGTGAAGTTTGATTGACTAAAAAGATTAAACCAATGTCGGTTCAGATCTCATATCAACAATCCGGCCAAACAGAGCAACAGGTACTGCACTAATTACGAGGAACAACATTCTATTCCCAGGACCTGAAAACACTAATACCAACCGATTTTATAGTGGGCGTAGCTGTTGTTCCACGAGTAGCCAAGCAGATGACTAAACAACTTGCGTCCTGGTACCAAGCAAGTCAGACGAGCCACTTCTTGAAACCGCTTCCTCAAGATGATAACGGCCAAGTAACTAACCAGTTAAATTTGGTCTATTCCATAACTTGTATCTGGCCACCACGCCGCACATTCAAATAAACAAGTAGTCACTAAACATGCAGGTAAATGTATATCAGGAATTGCCTGCATCCCTAGTCAAAAGCTCCTGTTGTGTCACTCGACCTCCTGTTAGGCATGGCTCCACCTCTCCTTCTCTAGAGATTTTATCAGGAAGGCCGGGAACCCGGGGTATCTTAACGGTACGAATCTATACTCTTCACTGGTCAACTCGAGAAGTGTTGACACTGCATTACAACCTTAACCCGAGGATTCTGCAGTGGCTACCTACTGTGGGTCGTATTTTATCAGCTGTTTCACTTAATCGTTGTAATTGCTTCCTTTCTCCCGCTACAGTTCCTTACCTTCGTTCGCAAGATCCGCCATTTTACTTTTTACTTATACCCATAACACACTGCGCTAGACATGCGCATTATTTCTATTGCATTAAAAGGGACATTGACATTTCATGAATCATGCCTAGACGCGCAATATGTCGTAGCAAAAACTATACGATCTCGTATTACAATTGTAAATTAATAGATAAACTGTTGTTTAAAGACAAAGTAGAGACTTGACCTAAATACGAATTTCCACGAAATATGAATTACGCATATATAACATAATCATTATCAGATGCAAAGTAGCCTAGAAAAGTAGGTTTATTATTAGCAAGCGGTAGGTACCTAAAGAATGAAAGATTCTGATAGAAAACCAAGTTAAGTAAGGCATGCAGTACGCCGAATGGAAATTGGTAGTATTCAGGGATGTTTATGTTTTAAAACTGCACATTAACGTTATATGGCCTGTTAAGTTAATTTGTATTGAATCCAGATTATTAATACCCATATTAAATTTACTACTAAAATTAAAATTGACATTTTATTTCCTTTATTTCTTTTTCACACTGGCAGTGTCACATTCTTCCAGAATTGAAACTGCAAGTTGAACAACTGCAAATAATACATGTAAAAACATGTTGAGCTGGCTTCGAATGTTGGTGAAAAGTTTTCTGTTCTGCCTATGATATTGCTAACTTTATGTTGAAAATAAAACTCAAAGTGATGCTCCGTTTCTAAGCTGTACATGTGTTAGGCCTTTGCAGCATTTGTCACAAAATGTTCCCGATCAATGATTTTGGGATTGAGGCAATAGCAAACACTCATGATCATCCATTGCTATCACTACATCGGAGATGCACAAAAGAACACAGAAAAACTATTAGTTTTTACACGATGTAAGCACTGCGACACCGGATTCCCTCACATTTTTATACTTATGTGGACATTAAGACTCAGCGTGTTTCTTGTGTTACTTAATGACTCCGTACTTTCAAAAAGCAGTATAACATCAGTTGTGCCGCGATACGCTCACAACACTAGTTTAATTAATGCCAGTACAGAATTGTTTTTTAAATTTATGCTACCACAATTTAATTTCTAAGTTTTATATCTACATATCCCAAGCTCACTGACAAGACAGGAACGTTGTTAGTTTATACTTGTGTGAAAAAGCATGTAGACAGTGCCCTAGCAGGTATCTAAAATGTAAAGATAACCAATATTTTACAAAAATATTGCTATAACAGTTTAAAATGAATTTCTCACTTTTGTCAGTCACGTCCAAACAAATGTACAACAAGTGATTTCTTATCGACCACTTTCGCTTCCGTTTATTTTCCCTTCATACGTTTGAGCGTAGAACAAGTCGTACACATGGGAGAACAAGGTCCTCCCATGCTGGCTTAAAAACGATTCAGGAAAGAAAAACCCCACACAGAGCAACGTCAGGTGACTACTGTCATGTGACCAAGCGCCAGAGACACGGAAGGAATTTATTAAAAGATAAGTAAAATTTAACTGTTAGACAATCAGATTTTCCCAAGTGATAATATATATATATTGAATTTTTACATGGTAACTAAGGTTTGATCTGTTTGCGGGAAAAGCAAAGCCTACATTGCGGTGCTTAGTAAGTAGCAAACTATATAAATACATTAACACACTGGGTTGTTGTTTAAAACATGCTATTGTTTATAAATAATGTATGGGAATGGGACATCCAATATTTTAAATTAATGTATGAAGTATTTCAAAAATAATGTTGTCCAACAGAACAGTTTGCCTTCATCGAAAAGTATCCTAATTTAAAAGATAAAAGATATACGTATTTTTTCGTATTTTATCTTATTTAAATGTCTCTATATTAAAGTCTCTATAACAGAAAACGGATGCGATCGACTCAGGATGTCTAAATGCAAAGTGCTGCTCTTCTTGACTATTACTGTGAAGACGCTTATCACATGTGGTGAGTTTAGCCTCCAGTGAACGGTCATTTAAATTTACGGTATACCGTAAGTTAGTCACATATTTTTTCTGAATGTTATAATGAGATGTGGCAAGAACTAAATGTATTTACTTTTTTATTTTTTTTTATTTTTTTTGCCGCCCCTCAGGTGCAAGTGTGTCCTTGTATGCTCCCGCCGCTGTAGGTTTAGAAGAGAGAAGTTCAAAAAATGTCACCATTGAAATAAGGTAATGAGATTTTTATGGAGCGGGGTGTTAAATTTAAAGATTGAATTAAATTAAATTAACTTGAAAGGTAAAATAATATAAATAAAAGGTATTGCACAAACAACCTTCATCTTTGCACTGGGGGGGGGGTGGTGGTGAGGGAATCGTCTATTTATACGTGTGTGTTTGGAAAATGGAATATAACGGGGGAGATGATTTGCTAAAGGTGGAGTTAAGGGAACCTGATGAATGCTAAAGTCGGGTGAATAAAACGGAGGAACAGAGGAAGAAAACAAAACAATATAATATGATTATCAACAGAACAACCTCCTTTGTGTGTTGGCAGCTTCTGTGGTTTGACAGCATTCTAGCTAGACAAAGAACATCCTTGTTCTGCTGGCATATCAGCTGCTTTTTAGGTACTGCCATGGAGACACACTAAGCCATTTATTTTTGCAAATTACCCGTTAATTAATTTTATTATTTGGTACTGCTGCACTACGCTTCTGCTGCACAGATCAAAACTTTGACAACCCACTAATCACACTGATTGTATTAAAAACAGAACTGTATTTAATAACTTTTTCTTTTCAAGAAGGAATTGGATGCTTCCAAAAAGAAGAAAACTATTTTCTTTAAATGTGATTAGCAGATTGTCAGTTTTTTTTTTATTTGGTGCCAGCCTAGTGTGGGAACCTCTCCTGTTCCTTTGCACAGGATGGCCCAGATCCTATTTATCTTTATATGACCGTCATACCTCTAAGCGTAACTGCGCCGTAGGGTCAGAAAGAAGAGCAGTGAATCATCTCAGTTCTCACAGAAAACACTTCACCTATAACACAGTTACGGATTTTACGACAAGTAACGGATTTACCGGTTTGCCCTACCCAAGTCAGTTTACACAGGCAACAATAACATAAAAAAGTCAGCTCATTGCCTGGACTTGCCTCATTGTACAAGTGGTTATTGCCATTGGAATGAAGGGATTTGATAGACACCATGAATTGAGCACATGAAGTCCTAGCTAAAAGTCTGAAGTATCAACAGCATGTGTTTCTTGTGTCTGGTCTTTAAACTTTGGTAATAGTGCATGCATGGCCACAGACATTAACAAAACATTATGTGGGTTCCGTTGCATGCAAAGAGTTGGAAAATCAATTGAAATTGGGAAAAAAAATAATTGATTACTGGAATGAACGATTCTTTTCTGTCAAGAGTTTTCCCTCGGGAATGGTTTGTGGAATCTCTGTGGTACATTCTATCACTGTTATCAGGCTGACAAGCCTTACTGGCATTTTATAGCTGACCTATCATCCAGGGCTGTGCTCATAGTTTATTGGAATGGAAGCTGTCCATTTGAAATGATCAGGTCTCAGCTTAATGGTTTCAGTCTGAAATTATTCTGAACTTATTGAAGTTGAACCAAGTAAATTTTTTGGTCTTGATTTTCAATGAACATTTTTGCTGCTTGATCTACAGTTTCAGCCCCTTTTTAGCATAAAACACAAAAGGAAAAAGGGTCCTTGATGAGAGAATTGTCAGGCATTGGGTCTTCGATTTATGCTGACCGAATGCTTTGCTCCCAGAGGTTATCAGTTTTGTTTCTCTTCAACACATCGCATGCTGCAGTTTGGTCTTCGCTGAAATGTATGTACTCTTCTTCTTTTTTCTTCTTTGCAGTGTTCCACTGAAGGAGACGCTTCTCATTCGCTTCAATGTCACCTACGCCTCGAAAAAAAATGTCTCCGACATTATTCAGCTGCCCAAAGAGGTCATTTTTAGTTTTCGTAAACGATTGTATGTGTGTTTTTAGAATGAAAGTTATGTTGTTCGTTTTACACACACTAGCACACACATGCTACCCAAATATGTCACCAAAGTGGAATTCTACCTTTCTTTTTATGATAAGCATTTACTCTAGCAATGTTGTTTACACTTTTTTCAGTGAAGAACGAGAGCAAAGGACCGTATGATTTGGGTGCAGATGAATGCACTGTAAACATCGCACGTGGATGTATTGTTGTCAGTGGTTCATTACCTAAGACATTGACGTTTCGGTTTGGGATGGGCTGTGCAATGAATCCTGTCAAGCTGTAGTATTCCCCCAACTTTAATGTCCAGTCTGTAAGGCTAATCAGGTCATTTGATTCACAGGTTGAGTTGCCGGCGAATGCCGCGTCAACCAGCTTTGAGGTCCTCGCAGAACATGTGGGCCAAGTTACCACTTATTTATACAGCAACAACAGTAATGTAACAGGGTAAGGGGCTTGACAGGTCAGCCACTGAATTTCACTAGTGGTTGGATACGTTAACGGAACTTTAAAAATAGACTCTCGTTTGTCTCTTTAGCAGCTCCGCAACCAGGATTCGTTTCTTGATTTTAAGAAGCAGAATCCTTGAGATTACCAACGAAGTGATTGGCTGGATTTATTTCCTAGCATGGTCCATTTCGTTTTACCCTCAAGCATATGAGAACTTGAAGAGGAAAAGGTACACATTAGTTATTTGTTTCAGTTTTTATTTTTTTCAGGTTGACTGCTGAAAGTATTTTTACTGACTAAATCTTCCTTCCTACTAGTGTGGTGGGCCTGAACTTTGATTTCCTAGCCCTCAACTTGACAGGATTTATTGCATACAGCGTCTTCAACGTTGGGCTCTTCTGGGTCACCTACATGAAGGTGAGATCATTTTATACGAGATTTGACATGGGCAAAAGTGTTATTTATTTATTTCAGGCAAGAACATTACTTCATAGCATGAAACTCAGTGGGAGGAATACTACATGTGTTCTACTGACCTCGGACTAAGGCCCCCCACCCTTGAAACATTCACAAAATTGCCAAGGGAACCTCTCTGTCCCCTGGGATAATTGACACTTATTTATGTTAATGATGGTTGAAGGTTGTGGAACAATCAGTTGGGGTGACTTGTACTTGGGCAGACCAGCAAGTTGTACTAGAGCTGATACTACATTTTTGGGTAATCCATATGCAGGTTTAAGAGGCACGTTCTAGTGAAAGAATAAAGGTAATTCTGTGTTTTTGGTTAACACTAACATTTCTGTGCACCGTTTAATTCAATTTGGAGTTGTGATTTAATTTAAATTACCATATGGACAAAAGGTATGAGTACACTAAAAACGTTTCATCGTGAATTCATCCCAAAATCTGTAACGTGAAAACTTTGACCTCTGGATTTGCTAGGAGGAGTTCTTGAGGAAAAATCCCAATGGCGTGACCCCCGTGGAGGCCAACGATGTGTTCTTCAGCCTGCATGCCGTTGTGTTGACTTTGGTGTATGTCTGTCAGTGTGTTGTGTATGAGGTAAGAGACACGTGTGCCTTTCCCTATAACTATAAACTGTATTGGACTTTATTGATTTGAGTTAGCTAATTTACTTTCACTAAAGTATCCAAAAAAGATTGATGTAAGTACAATGGCATACATCTCAATATGAAGAGATTGTCAGTTCCTTTTGGTGAGGTGTTGAAAGGCCTTAAAATATGGCTGTTAAAATTGCCTTCCCGTTTATGGACATGCTAACCAGCTAAATATGTCCTGTTTGTGTGCATGAATGTTTCTATGATGTTTACTGTTTACTGTTCCTGATTTACTGTTCCTGATTTACAGTTTCTATAAAACATGCTTCCACATTGCAGCCTATTTTTTGATAATGCTAGTTTTGTTCTACCTTCCTGTTAACACAGGTAACCATGTTTGGCAGACAATTGACTAGCCAACTCATAAGGAAATAACGTACTTTTTCCTGATCGTGCCTCTGTCTGTCGTGATTCTCGTGTGGAGGTCATGTTGTTAACCTCAGTGGTATTGATGTGACTTCTGCAGCTAACAAGGTTTTTTTATTGTAAGACACTGTTAAGGAATGTTAAGTCACCGCGCTACGTGTACACTTATTGTCTTATAGAGAGGAGGACAGAGGGTGTCTAAGACGGCCATTGCCTTACTTCTGACGGCTTGGACCTTCGCTCTGGTTACTCTCTTTCTTGCTGTGGCTACTAAGATCAGCTGGCTGGATTACCTATACTACTTTTCCTACATCAAGTTAGGTGTCACCCTGGTGAAATACATACCTCAGGTATGAATTGTTAATTTGCCTAGTGCCAGGTTAGGCAGAGCGTCGTAAATCCTTCTGCGCATTCTTTTTTTTTTAGTTTCACGATTTAGATGCATCTGCATCTCGGTTCCATGTGGTACACGTCGCGTGTTATAATATTTGTCGCAAAAAGCATCCGTGTCTGTACGTACGAAACGAATATGCAGTGTTATTCATGTTTTGTGTGTTCCAAGGCTTACATGAATTATCAGAGAAAAAGTACTGAAGGGTGGAGCATTGGCAATGTTCTGCTGGACTTCACAGGAGGGAGCTTCAGCCTCCTTCAGATGTTTCTACAGTCCTACAACAACGGTAAGACCCCGCTCAACCTAATGGACGGTGGCTCGGTGGCTGGTAATAACGCATGAAAGTCATGCCTCACTTTTCACGTGAATCTCGTGTGCAAGGGTGTGAAGTGTGCAGCACGTTGATGCTGGTGTGTGGAGGGGGAGGTGAAGGTATTGGCTGGATTGTCTCCTCGATGGTGGGGTCTTGGCTTTTAGTCGTGGAGTGCTTCAACATACTCTCCGTGATTTTTGACCTGCATAGAAAAGTGAAATTAATGTTTAAATCAGACGCTGCTCAGGCTGGATTTTAAGTGTTTCATATTTGTCTGTTTTTGTTTTTGTTTTTTAGATGAATGGAAGCTGATTTTTGGAGATCCCACTAAGTTTGGCTTGGGTGTTTTCTCGATATTCTTTGACATCTTGTTCATAATTCAGCACTATTGTTTGTATCAGCAAAAAGGCCAATATTACCAGACAATAGAGTAGGTAGGTAAGTCCTTCATAAGTACTACCTCTGCTTTTTAAAACTTGACCAGTTCTCTGGTTGTGTGGACTCACTCACTCACTCTTATTAGGGCTCTCAGTTTCTACATGAAGATGAACCTGTTTGTTTGTCCCTAGACTTGTCAGAGACACAATCCTAAAGGATGAGGCATTAGCAATAATCTCTTGGCTGTCGTCTTCTGCCCAGGTGTATGTAAAAAAATTAATTTAAAAAAAAAAAAAAAAAAATGTACCTTTTATTTTTGTTAAGACTTATTTTTGTTAGGGCATTATCTATGTGGTATGACACAACATTGCCTTATGATAAAGAGTGAAGTACAGCATTTTATCGCTAATAAAAATTGGTATATTCTGTAATAAACATTTAATATTCTGTGCTTTTTCTTTTGGGCAATCGTCACTATTTTCAATCACAACAATTGTCAGGTTGTCAGATCATACATCTGTTTTAGTCCCATGTATATTGTCAACGTCCAACATTTAAAACATTTTTTTTTAAGTTTGATATTGTTTGATATCGTTTAACCGGTGGTTACTTGAACAAGCCTATAACCAGTGTAGATCACCTGTGTATTTGGATTAATGGATTATTGAGTTATGAAATGTTATGAAACTGTGAACTCAGAATTTAAGTAAACACTTACAAAATATACTTTTCTTATCTGGAATCAAAATAAATGATATTAGTTCTCTTTTTTTTGTAAGGGTATTTCATAAATTGTAGTTCATGACCCCTGGCGAGGAAAGTTTGAAAGGTGCATTGGAAAGTGGAACCTCTCATTACAAAAGTTTGTATTTTGATGGCCCTTTGGTGTCAAATAAATACAGATAACTTACTTAAGTGAGATTGATAATGTCATTGTATTTTAAGTATTGTTGCTACAGTTAAGTAGATAGACAGACAGCCGTTGGAGTAAATATTATTGTAATGTTTTTCCTCTTACACAACACATTTTTTCTTCTGCTGAGGCCTCTCTCATGTCTGCAGTTCAAACTCCTGATGTCAAAATTCTTAAATGAACTGAACACCATGATAAATGTTGTTAAAATGTTCGAATGGGTAAAACTGTTTCGTGTGTCATAATCCAATCATAATTCTTCAGCCACACAGCATTCCTCTGAAGTCTGTCAGAAGTGGGCTGAGCAATGTGGTTGTGGGGCCTAAGTTATAAGATGTACCACTACCCTGTCCCACTTATGGGGCTACGTTATAAGATGTACCACTACCCTGTCCCACTTATGGGGCTACGTTATAAGATGTACCACTACCCTGTCCCACTTATG